>JAUBNY010000897.1:768217-784209 GCA_032275445.1 Crypturellus soui
ACAACCAACCATTAGTGCTGACCCTTGGAATACAAAAATTCATAACAAGCTGAAATTCTACCTTTGTAACAAAGATCATATCATTCAAGCAATATGTAGTTCTCAAGGAATAGCCTCAACAGCTTTGAATAGTCGACATTGACCTACGTATATGGGTTTCACTTAGAAGAGAGAGATGGCTCCCTATGCTCCTTCAGCACTGTGAGTGTCAGGCCTCCCTCTTTCTGGACAGAGTGTTTTGTTGACGTTTTTTGAAGAAACACTCCTTTTTTTTTGTACTTTAACAAACGCAATATTATTCAAAAGGGGGGCACCATTGCCACCTCTTTTCTTCCAAGACACTGGCCTTATTCCATGTGTCTATCTCAGAAGAAACCTGTTGAGTCAAGTCCTGGCTGGCATTAGTTTAATCCTTTATATTTGATGCTTTTAAGAGGCTCCTTGAACAATAAAGGAGTTGTGATAGAGAAATAAGTGACAAGCCTAGCTAGTCTGTTTAACAGTTTAATGTTCAGTGAGAGATGCTGTTGACCAGAAAGTGGATATAGACCTGTCTGCCACCTCAAGGAGAAAAAGCAATTTTTAGCAGTTCTTAGAGAGCAATACCTAAGAAGATGAAGTTTTTTTTACCTCTCAGCAATAAATGTCTGATAAAATTTAAAAAATAGTCTTATGAACTTGTGATAATTCTGTAGAGAGAAGTTAGCTACAATCTTCACTGATATGCAGTCTGAACTAGTAACCTGCAGAAACAAAGGTATGCTCTCACTCACATCAGTGAGTGCTGATGCATCTGTATGAAAATAAACTGTAAATTCTAGGCATTATTATTAAAAAAAGAGAATTCTTAATGTAATGGGTATGAAACAACTCTGTTAATATTGGAAAGTCATTTCTAGATTCCTTAAAAGATAGTAGAACAAATTAAAAATTACAGTCTAAGGTTAAAGTATTGACTTTTGATCCAAACATTCCTTGTTCTCACTAATATAAGAACACTCTTCATGGAAATGTGCCATAAGGGATATGACTCACTTATAAGGATGATTTGGCTCGGGACAATAAAAACAATTTCCATTCCTCTGCCAGTTCTGCTCTACAGTGCACCTTTGAAGAGATGCCTCAGCTGCTTGTATAGCTGCTGTTGAACCACTTTTAGTACATATTCACATAATAAGGTAAACTGACACTGAGTGGATCAGCAACTGCTTCACATACATCTAAGACATCTCTGTAGTGATATATATAGGAATCTTTGCGGCTGCCAGTAGTTAAGCTGTCCTTAGTCATTAGTAAGAGCCTTGAAAGACTCATATCTGGAGTGGATGGAGTAGAGAGATCATCAGGCTTTCTAAATAACTATCCATAATCACATCATCATTGTTTATCCACATTTTAGGAAGCTCTTCAGGATCAGTAGCAGACTGGCTACATTGCAGCGACATCGCAGCACATCACAGCACATCGCAGATGTGATTTTGGTCTTGCACCAAAGAATAGCTGTATTCAATTCGTTATGGGGCTTGCAACCTCAAAATCAGCTACAGACAAATGTAAAGTGCATGCATATCTTCATATGCATGTGTATGTATACATATATATGTATGCATATATATATATTTATGCATATCTATATATTATTTTAACTAAGTTTTATAATTCATTCCTAATACTAAAAATTCAGACCAGCTCTTACACACATGACTGAAAAAAATGAATTGGTTTGAAATCTCCAACTAAATTTAAATAGGGGATTTGAGTTTATTGTTCCCTGGTATTACTATTATTTTTGTATCATGAATCTGATATGTTGATATATACCATATTATGAAGTCACTAGTTGCATTTCAGTGAAATGAGATAGGCACGAGATAGAAATGATGAGATAGAAATGAGCTAACTTTATCTCCTAGCTCCATTGTTCTCTCTATACTTACATGCAAGTAATGTTACTGCATTGGGTGCAAGAATTTGCTGACTATTATTGATTAAAAAAAAAAAGATGTAGTGAATACAAATTTCAAAAGGATTCTTTTGAATTTGCTCTACTCTGCATTTTTGCCAGGCACAACATTCATGCCTGAATGAAGAAAGCCATTCAGCATGCAGTCACCCACACGACTGATCAGCATGCTCTGAAAAACAACAAGAAGAATTACAGATCTAGTAAAGAAGTTAAATGACAGAAAAATCCAAGTTCAGCTAAGTGATTTGAGAGGTCAAAGCTCCTTGGTTCTATTTGCTAATAACTCATTTCATGTTATTTCTAGAATTGTACACCTTTGGTTTTTTTTGTTTGTTTGTTTGTTTTCTTCTTTTAGAGGCTTGCTTTCAAGAGCTAATAGGTGACAAAACAAACCTTTGAACATTGTTGAGGGGAAAAAGCATAAACACACATTAATATTATTATACCTTTGCTTGAAAACAGTATATTGAATTCAATAGAAAAAATACCTTTTAAATATTATACTGGAACAAATCATTTGCTCTGCCAGAACAATATCCTTGTAATATGGATCCTGGAGAGTGTTCGCCATGCCCTCCTTGAGACTGCAGCATTGTTCCCAGCAGTACAAATTCTAGTGTTTCAGCCAGATGAATTTTGGAAGTTTTAATTGATGGAGTTGCTAAGGTTCCTTCAGAAATTTCCTTCTGGAGCTGAGAGAGTTCTAAATGTCAGAATATAGATATTTGAGCTTTTTTTTTTTTCCCATTGGAGTTTGACGGTACTGCTATAGTTTATACCTTCTCAGACGTATGTAAGGACTTTAATGCCAGACGCATTCAAATTAAGTAGAGAAAAAAGGAATAGAAACAATTAAACATTGAAGTCAGTATTCAAATATGCTTGAATCTCCAAAAAGGAGATTTCTACAGAAGACTTACTCAATTAGGTCAGAATTAGGAGACTGAAAATAAGATGGATCCTCACCAGTTCCTCAGGCATATCTAATTACCCATTTTGGGAGTGTGCTGATCAATACAGGTCAAAATCATTCAATGGGTTGTTCAAAGTTTAGCAATACTGTCTGTTAAGATCCACTGCCTGAGAACATTCCCTGGCACTGTTTAATTTGCTTAATTTAATTAACATCATGCTCAGTTCTCTGTGATAGTTATGTGAGACATGGGGTTAGATTTCTTCATTCTGTTTTCTGGATTTGAAACCTGTGGTGCCTAATGGGCAATAATTTCTTACGCTTCACCCAGATTTAGAAGATAAGAGATATTTGGAGTGTCAGGTAGCCTAATGTAAATAATATAAAATGTATATAAAATGTTAATGTAAAATGAAGAGTTTACTAGAAGGGAAATAAAAGAGTTGCTTTTAGATAGAAAAAAGGGTCATACACCGCATGGAGAGCTGCATGGAAATGCACAGCCTTGGTGATAACACTAGGCTTGCAGCAGCACCAGGCGTGGTTGGAGGCAAAGCTTTGGTATGAAGGTTATGGAGATCAGCTTTAACATAAATATAAATAAATAAAAACCCTGGGATAGATTAGGCAGGCAAGGGATAGTACTGGAAAAGTACTATACTAATAAGACATCAAAGCTTTATCTTTCTGACCTGTGCTGTCAAGATTGCAATCCTGTATCATTTCACAGTACTTTAATTATTTCTCTCTCTCCACTAATCTATGCTCTCTCATTCCATCTGGGTATGACAGCCCAGGAAGCACTGCTAAATGTTTATTTTATTGTTACTATAAATCTTATAGCAACGGAGCACACTGCTGAATTCCAGGTTTCCTTGTAAGCAAGGTACATGAAATGCAGTTTGCAAGTATCAGCACTGAGACACTTCTGTTGTTCTTGCATTATTTACCTGCTAGATCTTATGTTAGGTAATTTTAAGAAATAAAACTTAATACCTTTTACATATTTTATAGGAAAACAAACAAAAAAACAAACAAACAAACTCTAACAGATTAAGATTTAAACAAAATTTAACCCAGGATAGAGAGAGACAGCAAGATTTATAATACCAATTCTTTGTACTGCAGACCCTCACTCTTACACATAAATGTTAATCTCATTGAATCTGTTGCATACAATGCATATAGGAAGCCAGAAACTGCTATGAATATAAGGACTGCTAAATATATACAGAAAAAGAGGCATTCAAAATGGTTTCTTGTTTCTCAGCATCCTTTCAGGACAAGAGTTTATCCATGAGGGACATCCCACCTGCTAACCCTGTTCTAAGCACAGAAGCCCAAAGGAAGGAAAGCTGTGGAGGCTTCATTGATAAAATTCAATGTTTGGCTCATCTGAAAGGAAGCTTTCACTGCTCCCTCTATTAATTTCCTGCTTTTTTCTTCTTTTTTTTCCCACTGTTTCTGTACACACCACAAAACAGGCTTTTAACAAAAAAGTTATTTTACCCAATAGTACATAATGCTGGATTTGCCACTTTTACATCTCTGTACTTTCCCTGTTTACCTGAGAAAAAGAACTTGCTCTTCCTGTGTCTGGTAGTGGTTACAACTATCTATTTATAAAATTTACCAGGCTGCTCTGGAAGAATGTTAAGAGCACGTTACCATCCTGCTAACTCATCCTTTACTGACAAAGGAAAATTGAATTATACTCACAACACTTCATTTTTGTTTTTCCAGCAACTGAAGTAATGTGCCACTTTGTAAGACTAGGTTGTCTATTTATTTTTCTATGCCATTATAGCAGTATAACTACTTTGGATATGCAAAGTTGTTGCTGTTGCCTATTATTTTTATTGAGATAATACAAAGCAGTCTTAGACCACAACTTCATTATATAAAGCACAAGGGCAAGGTGACATTCTCAAAGTTAAGAGATTTTCAAGCTGAATTTCAGAGTCCATAAATGGAGATAGACAAAGAAAGAAAAGGACAATAGACAGTGGTTAATAAAACAGGCAATAATTAGAAGTAATAGTCTTTCTGCAACTCCAGTTGCATAACTAAACTCTTTTGTAGGCATCATATCATAATTGTGGTTTTAAGGATGAAAATGTCCATAAATCTCTACTCCTATGGGAGCTTTAGCTAGTCAAGGGGAAAGAGTGGGGAGAAATTAGAAAGTACTTGCTTGAAAATCTATCAAGCGGATAATGGATTTTTTCGGTAGGAGTATTTTGGAGGGGGAAGTTAGTCTTTCCATACCAAACAAGAGTGGGTGAAGGGCGGATATGAGCAACTGAAGGAATGAAAACAAGTAGTTCATGTTTGATGCAAAAGCACAAGGAAAACCAGGAGTTAGGAACACATAAAAGGGAGATGGGGCCAAAAAGGATGAAAAAAAAAAAAAGATCTTTGCACCAACAATTTGCATAGATGTGCCAAAAATGATGTTCTTTATTTCAACTTTCAAATGTAAAGATGAAAACTTCAATGAGAACAGTTGTGGTCAAAGCAGAGATGTGTGATACCTATGACTTATAAGTGCATTGATCAGGATGTGGTTAATATTGGCTTGTCACAACACTGTTATGGCACTGCACAACATAATACATAAGTATTTCACATAAGTTTGAGCAATGTGGCCAGCAAAGTGTGAAGCAAAGAATTGTATCGATGTACTTAAGATACATGGGAAAACATGCAGAGAGCCACTCAAGTAAGAGAATATACAAGATGAAGAAGAAAGAATAAATAACACAAAGGAACTCTGGCCCATCACACAAATAGGACCAGTAAAATACAGACAGAAAAGGATCCTGAAAAAGGATCCTAGAGAGTGATGAGCGGTATAAGAACATCAGGCACGAATGAGCAAATTGGGAAAGAAGAAAGATGCCTATTTTTGTACTTCGTTCATCAAAGACTCTCAAGTCTTATCTCTTGCTCTGGGAGACCAAGGACCACCAGGGATTTTAGCCACCAGTGAACTTATTTTCTTAGAGACATAGGATTACAGTGAAAAAGCAAGTATTTTCAAATATGGACTAGTGCTACAGTTACTGTTAACCTGCTACAGAATTACAAGATAAAGATTTTAAAGAAATATCCGGTTTAGTCTGTGTGCCAGATGAAGAACCTAAAGATAGCTCAGGCATGTTAATAAGTTTTTCAGAAGAACTGATTATGAATTTATTCCTCCTGGATCTGATTCAAAGCATCCATTGCTTTCACAGACTTCTGGAATGAGTTTTCAAGTATGCAAGATCAAGATTTTTTTTGTTAATTTTCACAATAAAGGAGAAAAAGATGTGAGCAGCTCAGAAACATAGGAATGTGCTAAAAAATAAATGAAAGAGAGCTCACATTTTCAGACTAATCAAATCTAATTATATAGTAAAAAGACAGTTATATCTAAGGTCCTAATTCTTTTCATTAGACAGAAATATCTCTGCCCATATTAGAGCTATTAATTGAAGGCAAAAATACATTTCCGCTGAGCAAGAATGGTAAGATATTTCTTAATGTGTTAAAATTCCATTTTTTTTGTGTGTATGGTTAACAGAAAGGAGATATTAGATTAGTATCAAGGAAATCTGAAATCTCTTCTTGGGTTTGCTTATTTTAATTGGGAAATTATGTTGCTTCTCCAACTCATTTTTTCTCTCATCACTGTCTCTTTGTTTATCTAATTGATTTATGAACTTTTATGGTGAGGGTTTTTCCTATTATTTTTTGTTGATTTTTAATTTTAGATGCTACTTTTTTTTCTACAGAATATAGCACTTCACTTGGCGTCATTTCTTTATGTTTGCTACCACATTTTTATACCCTTATTTTTTTTCCCCTGGTCTGCAGCTCCTCTTTGTCTTCAAATTTACTATGCATGCTGCCTTTTACACATGTTAGATACTTCTTTGTTGCCTTTGCTGCCTCAAAAAAACAGTTTTGTTAGCTCCAAGTCTGCATATCTGTGACTCATCGTGGATGAGCTGTCTGTAGTCATGAGGGTCTGCAGGGCCAAGCCTGTGACCCATCTCTCACTATGGGTCGTATGGGTCTGCGCTCCTCTGCACTGCATCGTCCATCTCCACTTCTCAAGGCTTCTGCTATGGCATAGACCTTCACATAAAGGATATTAACTATAGCCACCTGGTCACAAGGAAAGATATTTTTATTTATAGGAAAAACAAGTTAAAAAAAAAGGTGCAATCAGGCCAAGAGACATTCAAGCAAAGCAAGACTGATAAGCCTCAGCCCTGAAAACTCAATACAAAGTCTTGTGCTAGGAATCACAATGCTGAATTAGAGGGCTACATAGTAAATAAATGTGATAAAGTCAAGAGAAAATGAATATGTGATATATCATTAGAGGTATTTTCTAAGAAAGTAAAAACCTGTTAGTGTCAGAGTTAAGTCTCAGACAAGACCCTTCCCGGTATAGCATATCTAGATTCTTTTTGCCTTTTCTAAGGTATGCTAATTGGAATATTGAAATGCAAAAAAAGAATGAAATAAAATGAAAATGAAAAAAAAAACTTCTTTGGTTAATCAAGAGGATGAAGAGCCCATGTTGCATGAACAGATGAAAAGAGCTGAGTTTGATTAAAGTAGTTAAACAAAGGCTAAGAAAGGAGTGTGATTGCTATCTATAAATATACAATAGAACGAAGGATGTGTAGGACTGCAGGTGGAGGGGAAAGTAAAAAGAGATTATGGCCTGAGAAATACGGGTTTGGCACAAGGGCAACTGAAAACAACATATCTGGAAATTAGAAAAAATGACTAATCCTCAGGCCAATGAAACTCAGGAACAACCTTCTAGAATGGATCATGAAGACAAGAAATTCAGCTTCTTCTGAAATGTCATGTCTTTCTGGGATAGGGCTGCTCTAGTCTCGGTAGTGCACAGACTCCTTGGAAGTGCTGGAGGTTTCTATGCTGATGGCTAATGAGATCTCACAGAGATTAAAAATGAACCAAGCAATAGAGCCCCATAGAAACACAACGGCTCTAAGAAGGGATTTGCTAGTGCAGAGTTAGTGAACTCACTTCTGATATTGTTTTTCTGAATAAGTTAAGAGTCATAATACTTTTAAAATTCGGTAAGAGAGGCTGTTTTATTTGTTCTGCTCTTGTTTGTCTTGCCTCTTACCAGGAATTAGAATGGTCTAATCATATTTTAATTGGAAAGGGTAGAAAAAAAATAATGAATTTGATTGTGTTCTTATACTTTGTCATACACAAAGGTTTCTTCATTTACCTGAAATAGCTTAATAATTAAAGTATTTTCATTTATAGATTACTTTTTACTACGTATAACACATTGTGATAGTGGTTTATTAAGTTTTGATAGATAAGTGTGAGGCTCAGTGTTGTATGATATTAAAAAATAGGCAGCTATCTAGGGAATCAACAGGGGTCAGATATTTCTGATATGTCCCAATAGGTAACATTCAAGTAAGAGCAACAATATACGGTATACCTGATTTTGGCAATATTATACAGTGAACAACAAATCCTGTCTGAAGTTAGGAAAGTGACAGACTTTTATTGTAATCCATAAGGGAAATACTTTGCTGTGGGAAAGAAATAATGCTTCAATTAATGCAGAATAACACCCACACATCCTCATTTAATAAATAAAGCACTTCAAACACAAGAATGTTGGCCTGTCAGTAACACAGCTGCTAGAATAAACTAATGAAAAAAATATGAAATTACTATAGCACTTTAAACGACATGTTGAATTTCCATTCTCATGTGATTTTTCTCTGAACCCGACTATCCTGGAAATTCAGTTTTACGGGCAATTTTAAAAAGGTTACATTTTCCTTGTTTAGAAGTAAATTGCTGAAATATCAACTCTTCATGACAAAAATTTAAAATTTGTATTGCCTATGCTTTGAATTGTCTATGCTTAAATTTGTTTTCTGGCTACCTTTAGATAGTAGAAAAATCATTTTCTCATAAAAAACATTGTTTTTAAATAAAGAATATGTAAAATCATAACATAATATACCATCTATCTGCCTTTCCTTCAAGCTCAACTTGTTTAACCAAGGTTTCAATATTTGCAGTTTACTTTTCCTTTCATGGTACTATCCATACTGGGTCTAATTTTCACAGTTTGAATTCAATTTCTACAAATTCTAAATCATCAAAAGTAACAGTTATGGTATCTTTCTTACTATTTTAAGTACTTATCTGTACTTTTTTTATCTTAGCTCCTTTTTTTTAGATAAAAGGAGAAACACTAACATCCACTTTTAAAGACAGAGAACTAATAAACAGGGACCCTATATACTGAGATACAGGTGAAAGAGGAGGTATCAAACTTCTAATAGAGATGAAAAAAAAAAGAAATGTCCTAATCCTCCTGTAGTGAAAGGCAAACAAATAATAAAATACAAATAATTTTCTTTGTGCAGAGCTTTCATCTTTTAGTCCCTTAACCCACTGTTGAACTTTCAAAGCCTGGGGAGGCATGCGGGAAGGGGAACGAGACACCAAACTATATGTCCGACTCTGGCAGTATCAGATTCACAAACGGTCTGTCGACCGTAGGTCAGATCACTTTCTTGGGAACAAATCTGTGGAAGAACTGCTTGAAAGGGGGACCTTAGAGAAAGACTAGGGCCTAACATAAGTTTTGACATTACAGCAGCTTGCTTGGGGTGATACACATCTGCCACTTCCTGGATGGTTGGTACATACAGACTCTGCTCCTCCATGGTTCCCTGGGCAGCACACCCTGCCCTCCTCACAGCTGCAAAGAGGGGTAATGGAGGGTGGAGTGGAGTGAAGACATCACGGTCAAACTCTGTTGCACTCCCTGTGCTGGGCTGCTAATAAGCCGCACAGTAGCTGCCCAATGGGAGATACACGATAACATGTCCAGTGCTGAGCCAGCAAGGGTGGCAAATTAATTCTGCAGAAAGATCCTTCATAATATTTCCATCTCTCAGTTCAGGGAATGTCTAACCATCAAATCCCTTTATATTGGGATACTGCCCAAAAATAGCTGATGTTTATCCTCTTCCTTAAGCACCAGCTGTTGACTAGTCTTGGAGAAGGAAAACAAGATTAAAGACACCTTTTTGACTGTCTTTAGGGTATTGACCAAAGATATTGACCTTTTTCTTATGTCCTCATCATAACCTTGGACATTCCCAGAGTTGCAAGCTGTCATTTCCCAATCTGTTGCTTACTAAAATAAATATAAGTATGGTTTATGTCCACTGAAAACATTTCTCTCTGGAGAATTCCAGTCTGTATGGAGCTTGGTGTGATGCATTAAGAATTTTACTGCACACTGAGTATAGGAACTCCCTGCATACAGTTATTTACCCTAAATCTTGACTTGATGTTCTTGGGGAAATAGAGCACATTTCCTTAAACCTCTTGACAAGGAAAAGTACAGGTGGGAAGAAAGTACACTTGCTATCTGGTCTACCTAAGTCTAATGCTGGATAGATAGCATTACAATTACTAGAAATACTAGGGTTTCATTTTTGTTATTTTTGTCATTTTTACTATCTTCTTATTTTACTAGAATTTAAAGTACAAGACACAAAGGTCTGAAATGATTGCATAACACTATGTATATTTATTTTTTCCTCAATGGCTATCTGAAACTTAAGATTTCTAATGAATTGTACAGATAGACTTGGCCATTTCTTAATATTGCTCAATTATGTCTTTAAAGAGCTAGTTTAGACATACTTTGCTACCTAGGATATAAATTCCACCATTGTACTCTTTTAAAGAATAAACTAGATTTCTAGGGGGGTTTTGTTGTTGTTTTGTTTTTAATTTCTACTTCTATCAGGAGCTTTTATCACTGCTTTTATGTCTTCAGTCAAAAAAAGGACCTCTTTATATGCTCCCTTTGCTTTTAGGTGTTTTCTGTGCCTGAAGCTGTCACGCTTATTTAAGACTAGATTTCTTAGCTAAATAAAAAGGGACCCTAAGGTACCTATTTTTCTACCTGTTTTTGTTTCTTCCCTCAGGAGTTAAACTGAATTGCAGCCATAAACGTACACTGTAACATTTTGAAAACAACATACCAGAGAGCTTTTGGGCACCACGCAGGAGTTTGTAATTTTCCTTTTCTTTCTCTTCTTCTGATACAGTGTAACCACTAACAGAAACCTTTTCAAAGTTTTTAACTCACCTCTTGCGTATTTCACATGCACACACAAATATATATATATATATATATATGTATATATACACAACATACTTTACAGTCTTATCATTAGAGCTGTATTTGGTGTTCTGTAGAGACCTGCGGTGACAGATGACAGTTTGAACACTTTGCTGCCCTGTTTTAAGTGACTTTATAGCTGAGCTTTTACCTTTGTACCGCCATGTCTAGGCTGCGAGCGAATAAAGCCACGTGCTTGAAGAGACAATGAAAATACACCACAATCCCTCTGACAAAGGTAAAAACACAACTTTGGTGCTGAAGTAGTTTAAGACTTGGATTAAAGCTGCAGAAGAAGCCATAGACCTCTGGTTCTTCATTCCAAAGACCATGAGGTGTCTTAGTGACTTGGCCATAGTTAAAACAAACGAGTGTCAATGGTGAGAAGGGGAAACAGTTGCCCCTGAGAAGACAGTGTGGTCCTGTTAAGCTCCACTGAAGCTGGATAACGGGATGGGACATAGTTGGTTGTTAGAACAGCATAGATATACTTTATCTGGATTTTGCATCATGAAGGAGCTAAATATAAACTGTTTCGAGGACGGCATGGCATCTCCCTAGAGAAAGTCTCAGCTTTACAGGTGGCTTGGAAGTGGGCTGCAGAATGGAAATGAACAGCATCATTGTGGCCAACAGCCATTATCTAATTCTTTCTATACAAAACTGGTAATAAAGGGAATTGTGCAACCAAATCTGAGTTTATGTAATTAAGGAGAGCCTCTGCTTTTGTGGCAGCATAGATATAACAGACTTTGATAAGGAATGCAAGAGGATGAAAGGAAGCTCTGCCCTGTGGGATTATGATTAGAAAGCTGAAGCGGCAGCTGCACAGGAAAACATCAGCGAGTAGCAGTAATGGGAAAGGTTCATTACGAACTGGATGTTGACCCAAGCTGAAATGAGGAACTAAATAAAGGGGAGGTCATGATAAATTCCGCTTTAAATTATGTTGGAATAAATATAACTGCTCTGACAAGACGCTGGCTGCATGTATATGGATTTTAGTAAGATCAGAATATATGTCTTAACTGACTTGTTATTTCTCAGACCTTCACACTTTCTAACCTTTTTACTGGAAGGACACACTGGGCCCCACCAGCAGACAACTCTCAGATCTTCTGCTGTCTCCAATGTTCAACCCAGGCTTGCAATCCCTTTGATGCTTAGCTCCCAAACCTCTTGCCCTACTCATTGGCTAGTCCAGCTTGGTATTCGTTCGTGGTCACATACTGATGAGCCTACCTGCACACTATGCACACTGCCATATCTCCAGCTGTTGTCACCCACACTTATGGCCCCATGACCCGTGTCTCAAGTGACAGGTGCTACACTGAAGTTTCAAGAGAAAAAATAAGTTTTGAAGGAATTTTAACAAGTAAACGTGTTGCATCATTGGCCCAAAATCATGAACGTTCAAAACTGAATTCTATATAAAAATGTATATGAGGTGTATAATATATGTAATACTCACAAAACTTAGTGTTTAATAATATTTAATTTATTTTCAGTGTCACCAAAATGGTTGAACTCACTCTAACACTGAATCCTTAGTCATACATATGTAAAGGAGATAGTGAACTCATTACTAATGTTATGATTTATGCTACTCTGTACAATTTAAAGATCTCAACAAGATCGTTTTGCTTGTCTTTTTTTCCCTCTTAAACTTTATGTACGCATTTTAACACTTTAAGTAATTTTAGGCTTAAAAAAATAGAATGTGAGAGGGCTTTGGCTAATGATATTTATTCTCAACAGCTTATATCAGCATTGGAATTATTCCAAAACTATAACCAGACAGAGTCTAATCTCAGATACTTTATGCTCCTAGCAGTATTATTGCAGAAAATCAAAACAGTCTGGTGAATGATACAAAGGGTGACAGGTCATGGACATAAATGTCTGAGTGTGGTTCAGCCAAAATACATATAAGATCAAGAGCTATTTATTCATGATATATGATATGAAAATCTCTAACCCTGAGCAGATGGGGAATGAGAATTAGATAGTGATGATTAGTGTTGTGCAAACTATTACTTGTAAACCAACAGCAGTGGAAATTGCTTATCTTGTGAATGCGTGCTTTTGGGCAAATCAGCTCTTTCCTCTGTTTTAACCTTTGAAGCTTCACAATCTTGTTTTTCTGGAAAAAAATAAAAGAAAAAAGTTTGTATTGTCTCTTGCTATTCCAGCTCTCTGAAGGAGATTTTTGGTACTTGCAAAATTGAACTGATTCACTGCATAGGGAAAAGAGCTGAGATGGAATTAAACTTGATGAATAATATAGTTCCATGTTCTCCATCTTAATGTTAGAATAACTTAGAAAGAACTTTTCACTACAAGTTGGAAATTTTCACTAAAAGGGTAAAAAATAAATGCCCATAAACACTTTTTTCCCTCATAAAGTATAATAAATTAGCTTATTTTTTTCAAGATACATCAGAAAGAAAATAGTGAAGAAAATAAAAGAAAGACTTTTTTTAATAAAAAGTATTTCTCAGCATTTTAGTTAAGAAATCAATATATTGAATTTCTTGAAGTCTTTCCTGACCTTATGCTTGCTGCTCTATTAAGAAAGCTGGTCTGTTAAGGTTTGTTTACTCTGGTCCTTAGATGGTGTAAGTGAATGGAAGCTAGCACAAATTCTTTCAAATCTCTGAAGCTTCAAACATTTGATTAGTTTTGATTCACACCATCAGCAAAAACCTCCTGATGTGTAAGTACCACTTCTATAGAACAGGACTCAAGCACCTGAATTCTGCAGAAAAATATCCCTCCACCACATACACAGAGTTGTTCCCACAGGAGGAAGAAGGGAGAGAGAGATTCAAGATGTGCAAGTCAGAAAGGACCACCTAGTGTGATAAAAGGATGAGACAACTTTCAAGTATTTTCCTCAGATCTCCTGAGTGATTTTTTTTTTGCATGATACCTGAATGTGTCCTAGAAATATTGCTTCTGTTAAAAGCAAATATTTGCGTCTGCCTTAAATTGTTATTCATTGAGAAATCATATACTCCCCTCATTGCCTGTGCTATGTTTTTACATCTGAAAACAGCAGTGGGAAATGACTATTGATTTGTTGCTCAATTTCTTCTTGCATTTCTACTTCATCACATTTATATACTACATAACTTCTGTGTGCATTCCTTCTTGGGCCATTACAGAGCTTCTATATCAGCTCTCTTTCTCAACCCAAGAGCAAAATGAATCAGAATATTAAGCAAACAACTCACAGTTTCAAGTAGACTCACTTTCCAAGGGATATCTGCAAGGAATGCCAGTATAAAAAAATAGCTTTCAGGTGCTTGGATCATCTAAACGACTGTAGAGCTATTTAACGTCACCACTGTATTAATTTACAGTAGCAGAGTGTCTTGCCTATAGACTATCAATAATGTTTATTTCCACCAACTTGAAGTCTGAAGCTGTAAGTAAAGCCACCTGCAGTGGAAACTGAATCTTTTTGAATCACCTAAGTGAAAGATTCCTATCTGCTGGGGTATCTAGAGCTGTACAAAGCCAATTATAGGAGAAATTTGAGGCAGGTTAAGGTGTGAAACTTACTAAAGTCATTAGAATACTACTACAGATCAAGACAATTCCTTTTTAGCTGACCAAATTGCTCTTCAAAGAGGAGCTGTAAATAGCATGGCTTTTTGAGCTATCTGGATAAAGAGTTACTTTCAAGGAAAAGAAGTCAAAGTTGTAACTTCAAAAGATCTTGGACATGAGGTGAGCTAGAGCTGATAATGGTCTTTATTTCTGTCATGACTGACTCATCACTCTGCACCTCTCAGAATCTTGCTTTCTTTAAGTACTTCTTTTCTTGGATACAATTATGTAGGCATAATGAGCACTGTTAAGTGGAGTATCTCTGTATGTCCCTTAGCTTTGGACATCTCTGAGATGTAATATTATCCACCTGGGAATAAGTGATGGGAATCTTCAACATTTACACCTTCAAACAGCACATTTAATAGGACTTATTTTCTTGCCAGAAATTGTATTTGTATGAGCAATCACTGTCAGGCTTTTCTCCTATCTAAAGAGAGGTCAAAATAACTGTATGATGCAAAGAGTAGTAGAAGAGAGTAGAAGAGTAGAAGAGAAATAATTGTTTGTTTTCTAGAAGATGGGCAGGAGGATCTCTAACTTCAGAGATCCTGAACAGGTCAACATGGAAAGTATGCAGAAAACTGCTCTGAAATGGGAACATCTGTGGAAGTAGAGGGAGAGATAAGTAGTGCTCATCACTACTGTCAAAGAGGGAGCTGCTAAGTAAGATCACTCATGACCTACAGTGCACAGCAGTCTCTGCTACTGTGCTAATTCAGGGAGAGTGAGAGAAAATATTTGTGGTAGAAATTAAGGGTTTGATTTTCAGAGGTTCTGGTCTTCTCCTCAGGAGCTGGAAGCCATTGGTGCCTCAGGTAAATATTATTTTGTGAGAGAATTGCTCGAGAAAAGGGAACTTAGAGGCAAATTAGGGCCTAACGGAAGTTATGGCTTGCTTGAGGTGAGAGACACCACTTCCAGGATGGTTGGTATGTGCAGAATCTACTTCTTCACGATTCCCTTGGCAACTCAATCTGCCCTTCTAGCACACACTAATAAGAATAAGTGATGAGTGGAGCAGAACATAGACACCATGGCCAAACTTTGCTGACTTCCCTGCGGAGGGGATAATCTATGGTGCCATGCAGAGGACAAGTGAATGGAGGGTGGAGCAGAGTGAAGACATTGCGGCCAAACTCTGTTGTACTCCCTGCAGAGGTGGCAATATGGTCATACCATGTAGGTGATGGGCCACAAAGTGCAATGTCTGGTGCTGGGTCAACAATGGTGGCAGATCAGCCCCTTCCAATAGACTTTGCTCTAACTTCTCCTCCTTTTAATCT
>JAUBNY010000897.1:798090-809994 GCA_032275445.1 Crypturellus soui
AGGAAATAATCTTGTCCCCTGTGAGAGATGGTGAGGAAAAAAAGAAAGAGGAAAAGTATGGGAACTAACCACTGAGTCCAAGGTATTTTTATATTAGACGATACATCAGATAATTTCAGGGTTATATACAAATATTAAATAGTAATGTTTGCAGATCCTTGATATGTAGGATAGGTCTGGCAGTTTGAACTTATCAAAACACTGACATAAATACCTTCTAGGTCAGCATGTGGCATATTAAAGTGAAATCACCAGCATCACCAGCTTTGAAACAACTACAGGCAGATTGATCATAGAAGGTTACATATAGTCTATAGATAGCAAAAACAAAAATGAAGTTTAAGCTTTAAATCTTGTATTCCCTGTTTCATTTTTACCTCAAAGAGTTGTCTTGAATTTTAATGCAGCAGGTTTTGTTGCACTTTCACTGTAGCAGTTATCCCTGTCAACTGTCTTCCACATTCAGTTCTACTGAAATGAAACTCATCTTGGTGTTGTTTCATTTGCTTGGCCAATAAATAAATATATGCTTATTTAAATAAATACATGTTTATGTATATAAAAATAAATTATTTTTATTGCATCATGTGAGGAAAAAGTGAATAAACAAACCTCAGTGAAATGAAAATTCCTTTCTTGAAAATACCCACGTCTTTCACATCTGTAACCTCAATAAGAAACTTTGTCTTACTTATTCCTCATAAAGACACGTATGCAATTTCTTCATGCCAGAAGCCAGAGGAAGACATTTAAGCCCCTAGGGACATTTAAGCTCCCTAGGGACAATCTGGATAAGCCCCATGTTCCTTCAGCAATAGCTTCCTTCTATCCTTGTAATTCATGAGGCATAACAGGATTTGACTACTGCTTCCAATTAGTCTAAAGGGAAATGTTTGTTATCTCTCATGAAATGTGGGAGTATTTATAGATCAGATATACTTCTTCATTGTAGCTGCCAGCACCTTTTGACAAAAGAAAAACACAAAAAGCTTGATAGTATTTTGACAGTCTAACATCTAGACAGACAGAGATGCAAATACGATGTCCAAACACAATTTAGAGCTGATGTGACATCTGTGGATAAGGGCATCAACAAATACTTGCGAGCTGATTCATATTCACCAAAAGTATGACTGTGACAAAGATCTGCTTACATGAAAAGGGTTATTTTGTTTTTGCCTTTTGTGTCCTACCCTCCAGTTTCAAAGCACTGTATTCTTTCCATTTTTTACTAGCTAAAGAAAAAATGAGAGTATATTATTTTATACTTCTTTAAGCAACAGGACCAGATTGTTCAGTAGGTACTTTAGCATTTAGCAAATTATGAAATGCAGCATAGGTTCTCAAGCATTACATCTATGAAAACTGACTGATTTCTATTATTTCACCTCTAAGAAGTCTAATAGTCTGTTGATTATAGAAAGACCATCCTCTCTAGCAATAGCCTCCTTGCTCCAGGAAAAGAAAATGATAAGCACCACCACCCATAATATTAGGAAGATTGTGCTATAATGAAGTGCTCTTAGACTACGATAATTTATTAGAAATTTTATCCAAGTCAACAAAAACTTCTCAGTAGCTTTAAGGATAGAATTATGGGATAATAAATCCAATATAGCCACCATATTTGGCTCTAAGAAGTGGTCTAAAACAAATTTTTGTTTTCAGTTTTCCATTTGAATTCTCTGAACAGCTTAGTTATAGTATGTATAACTTTCAGCATACATAATAAATTAATATGTATTTAATTCCTCTAACAGTGGTGCTGCATGCTGCTTGTTGACTCACCATAGCTCTTTTGCATTGTGATTGATTTCTAACACTTTTCTAAATCTACCTTTAAGAGGGAATTCTTAAATTAGCGTAACAAACAGGAACAATGCCAAAACTCTCTCTAGAGATGTTTTCCTCTTTCCACAGGCTAAGGAAAGATGCTACAACCTCCCAGTATGGGTGTCTTGTACATGTCATATGGGCGTTTAATTGTAAGTGCAGCTAATCTCTGATGACTTCATTGTTGTGCTTAGAGCTGAGGTGTTGATCCATAGTCCTTGAGCAACTTAACTGAGACCAGTTCTGACTGTCTTATCATGTCATGAAAAATAATCTAAAGTGCATTTTAGTGCACAATAAAATGGCTTACTGGTTTCTGATTTGTAAGGAGTTTGCATCTGGACAGCCCAAAGAGTTGAGGAGGAGCTTGTCTGCAAACCTGGAAAAGAAAAGAAAAAGTTTCAACAGCTTCTACTGCTGCAGATTGATATACCAACAACTAAAATACAAAGATGTTAGGAAAAACAAACAAACAAACAAACAAACAAAAAACTACAACAACAACAAAAGGAGCTGAAGTTCCTTAGGATTCTGGAGCAGAGAGAGGTTAATCTCCAAGCCCAGTTTTCACAATCTGTTACAGTTTTACTCCTCCTCTAAACCATGAAACAAAAAGCTGATGGAGCTTGAGAAACACAACGATAGAATTATAATCTGAGAAGATGTTGATGTTTTTTGAACATATTGAACAGGAAAGGTAAATCAGCTGAAAGAAGTATGATACCACTAGTAGTGACAGCTGTTGCCAGTGAGCATAATCACATTGGCTTGTAATGGTAACCTGAAAGCTGTATTTACATCATAGGGAATGAAAAGGGGCATGCTAACACACAGTCATTAATTATAACTTAGTTCTTTATTTTGTTCTTAAAAAAAAAGTCATTAAAAATATTAAGAAGCAAATAATGATCTCCATCTTTTGATATTTTTATTTTTTTCTTCCTGTCTTTCCCTTTCACCTATATTTTATCTTCCTCTTGCCTTATTTGCACAGGAAAACAGAATCATTCACTGTTTTTTTAATGCAAAAAGAAAAAAATGAGCAAACAAACAAATATTAAAAAGTCAACTTCTGAAAAAAAAGTCTTCTAAAAAGTCTTTTCAGAAGTGTTTTGCTGTATGAAATAATTTTCAAAATAGTGCATGATCAAGCAATTAGAGAGTGTGTAACGAATAGTACACAAAGAGGTCACCTTCAGCTTAACATGAAAGCTTCAATTTTGTTTTTTTCTAGTCTTTCATTCATTCACCCAAATAAGTAGATCTTCTCTAAAATTGTCATTGTATGAGCAAAAGACAGATTCTGTTTTCTTTTTTTAGATGGGAAGTATTTGAAAGTTGATGCATTGTTATCCATATTTATGATCATTTCAGATGTTTTTCTATATGTAATATGTATAACTTTGCAACATCTATTCTTTATATTACGGATCTTATCATGAGATGATCTCATCATCTGTACCATATCTAGAAGGTTGTGATGAAAATCTATTAATTTTAGAAAGGGTTTGATTGGGAAGAGATGATCATAACAAGCAGTGACATCTTAATATTAAGTCATATGATATTTTCTTCAATAGCTGCAATTTACCAAATCATTTTTTTTTTTTTATATGGGACATTTTTTCCCAGTTATTTGTAGTATATTTTTCCTTTGCAAACAGGCTTAGATAGACTTTACTTAAGGAAATTTGACAGCCTAAGATAAGCCAGAGGCAGGCATCACTATTAGAAAGAGCATCATTTTGGAAATTTGAATATATTAGACAAGCCAGAGTAGGCAAAAAAAGCAAGCATGTAAAGCTGGAGTGGGGAGGGAAGTTTGGGACACAGTGACGGAGATGCCTTTCAGAAATACTGCAGGAAGGGAAGAGCAGACCATTTTCACACCTATGTACTAGCTTATATTTTCTCCTATTAACCATTAACATTCTAGTGTGAGTCCCATAATCAAGGCTGTTGCCTTGTCTTCAGAGCTCTTGTTTATTATTCATGTATTCATTTATAATGAATACAAATTAAAAAACTCATATTTTATTATTATTACTACTCATTCCTTCTTCAGATCAACTTATTTACTGTTGTTTAATGAGTCACAGATAACTGGACAAGTGGAGCAAAGGGCAGGGAATAGGATGAGAGAGGGGAGCTGCTGTGATCATTCGTTCATCTTTGGCATCCTCAACCATCAAGACTTTAGTAGTGTACTGGGTGAGGGCATACAAAGGGTAAGGACTTGGCAGAGACCTTCTCCACCTTGCTGCCTTCTGACAAATTGCTCAGCTCAGAAGCAAGAAGCTGTGATGGACCCAACCTCTCATGGAAGAGGGCCCTTCAGCCATATTATTTATATATCCACTTCTTGCGTCACTATCTTTCAGCACAACCCAGCCCCAGTTCTAGATGCTGCTGTTAAGTGCAGCTGGCACTTAAAAAAAATCAGTGCTATAAATAGCTGCATATACTTAATGAAGCTCTAGCTTTTTATTTTTTTCCTTTCATCCCACTCCCTAAAAGTCTGTTGGCTAATGTACCTACAAATAAATTAAAAGAAAAAAATCAAAAATCATATGCAATAAATAAATTCTCCAAACCAGCTGGATAATTTGCATTGACTAAGTGGACTGCACATTCTTGATGGACTGTATATAAAAAGAAGGCAATAGAAACAAAATAAATGCCATGTGACACTTAACTTTGTATCAGTTTTCGATTATTACCAGGCCAACTATGAGAAACATGATAGTTTTTTTTAAAATGAATTCGTTTCTGGTCTCCCTTAAACACAGCTCATCATTATGCAAATAAGCACGGTGGGCCTATGTTGTTGTTTTTATGTTTGTTTATATTCCAGCTAAATTAAAGATTATTTTGGCAGGAGCGGTATGTCTTCCAGCAGTCATATGCTCTTGATTAATCACGCATAATGGGCAAACAGTGTGTGGGGTAAAGTAATTTCACACCAATCACTACCCATTATATAAGATCACTCTGACACACTGCCTTGTCTATCCCATCGGACATCCCAGGGTGTGGGAGAGAAAGTTCATTCTGCTATATCACAAGAACTGGTGGATATAACTGGCAAGCAGCAAGAGCAGGATGATAGAAATGAAGTGTTAGCAAAGGGGCTTGCATTTTCTCTTCATTATAAGCAATCAGAATTGATGAATCAATCAATATATCAGTATTTTTTTTCTTTTGAATCAATTATTATTTCTATCATGACAGTCGGACAGATTTCCTTCCTATACCAACTAGATGTAGAATTCAGGTTTACCAAACATTTTTTTTTTCTGCTGGAAGGATGCTTAGCCTAAAATCTCAAGGTCCTTTGCCACCTCCACATGCACTGGGAGCAGTTTTTCAGATGGTGATTCTCATAACCACCTGTCCCACAGAGATACTTGAGGTCCTCTTCCCTTTATAATTTCTATTCTAAGTGAGATTCTATGGAGTTATAATGTAAACTTATGCTGTCTCTTAAGCAAAATATGAAAGCAATGCAGACATGTCTGGTGTGCGTTGGTACCATGTAATGGAAAAGACAACACAGAAAGCACCATGTGATTTGCTACTCCTGAAGGAGATGGGCAGGAGATTCTACTCAGCTTCCCACCGCTAACTATGGAGGCACCCATAGGATAAATCACCCATGATTTACCCAAGAGGGTAAATCACCATTACTCTGATGTAGCCTGTTAATCACTCCTGCTTAATATTAAGTGCATGAAGGCATCTGGGAGAGAGCAACCTACATCTCAGACTCCCTTCAGTAATGAAGGTCATGGCACCCTCCATCCCTAAATGACAAGCCAATCAATCTGAATGAACTGTACTTGCACACAAATGTATATATGCTTAAATTCTATCTAAAGAAGGAAAACTTCAAAGCAGGATTTTTTTTTCCTCGAAATATTTATTGACTTCCTGAGCTTAACCATGAAACCTTTGCGGACTTCATAGGTGTGTCTCCAAAGATTAAGTACAGGAACATGTGTTCCTCATTTCAACCAGTGCAAATATTGAGTGAAAAGATTCCTTTTCGTCAAGCTCTGAATGAACTATTAACCTCTCAGCTTTAACTGGAGTTGCTGGAATCCTTGGCATCCGGTTTGCCACCCACAGATCATGAGGAATTTGTATCAAAAAAGAACATATTTTAAGAGAGTTTGAGCAGAGCTAGCAGTGATGTGTCTGGCATTTTGTGATCCTGCCACTGCCTAAACCTACTGACAATGTATTACAAGTTTAATCACATTAAAGCAGAAAGCAGAAAATGTCAGAAAATACTGAGGCAGCTTAGCTGACAAATGGCAGGCAGCAGGGGAAAGGAGAGGGGATTTCACTTCTCAGTGATTTGCCATCATTGCATGAACAAGGAATCTTCACAAAATTTGGCCCCATCACCTGTATTAAATCCAACATACAGAGAACATGAGTCCTGCAGAAGATACTGGTATCCAGACGGAGTCTCTGGTCATTCATTTTCCTTTTTCAACCAAATTAACTTCTGAGAAGCCAAGCTGAGCACAAAGGCAGCATTCATAATTAGAAAATACCCATGCTATAAATTTCCTGAAGAAGAATTATATTTCCTTCACTTTTCCTGTCCGAATTATGCCACACAGAGAAAGCAATAGAAATTGAGCGTGAAAAGGTCCAGAGGGATTCTATACACATTCTTGTACATGAATGCATTTTGAAAATACTTATATTTTGATTCAGCTCAAGACAGGTGAAAGGCAATATAATAAATGCTTTCCAGGGTGTATTTACCATGTTCTTCCATGCATTGCAGGGTAATTGCTGATAGAGTTGGAAATGAGAAAATTGTTACAGTCAGTCAGATTCAGCTGGTGTCTTCTCTCCAGTTGTCTCCAGTATTGCATGCTTCTAGTTCACAACCTTCTGAAGAACCCATTAATGTTACATAGAGGAAGTGTTGCCCTCTTTATCTGCACTGAAATCTAATGGGGGAAGTAGGGCTGTAGTAATGGTACAGTAGTGTCTGAATTAATTACTACTAATGAAGTTTTGTTCAGATTGGATATTGACATCACTTTATTTCTCACAAAGTTTGTCAATGATACAGAATTTAACAAATACATATGACCAAAGTGGATTATTTTGAATACAAATGAATTCTACACTATGTTGCAGAATAATTTTCAAATTTACAGGCTGAGGAATAAGATTTTGAGATGAAGAAATTTTAGAAATAATTTAAGAAATATGACAAATGAATAACTCTTTAAAATCATTACAGTACCAAGAAGAAAGACTTGAACTTGGGGTATGTTAACTTAGAAACATGAAGTAAGAGTAGAAAAGTAGTAGAAAGCTCATTATGGAATTTATTTAATAAACATATTTGGAAAAAAAAAAAGACTAACTAAAGCAGAATTTAGAAAGAACTATTAAATTTTACTTTTGTTTAGGAAAAATGAGTCAGAGGCAAACAGGCTGTGTCTTGACCTCTACTTCTCACCCACAAGAAGGTTGCAAGGACACAAATACTCATAAGATGAAAAAAAATGAATGAGAGGATGAAATGAAATTAGGGTGACATAAAGTTTTTGCGTTTTACACTGAAAGACTTATTTCAGGACAGAGAATATTTCCCTGACTTGAAAGCTTTAAATCAAGATTGAGTTTTTTATTTTTATTTTTTTTAATTTAATATAGATTTTATTTTGAGCAGACATTATAGTCTTCATAAGGAAATTAAGTCATACTGTGTGTGTTAGTAGATGAAAATAGAGGACAATGATAGTCTGCTGTTGTTTCATATGTAACTGTATGAAATTATTGGTCCATTATTAGTTTGGGTTTTCTTAGGAAAGAACACCTAAAACCTTGCCTCATATAAAGGCTACCACATATGCTGGTGACATAGGATGTGAAATAACAGAGAAACAAAAGTCCAAAGAAAGCTGTGACCAGAGGCCATTCTGGGTTCTCCATGACCAGGGGAAATGGATTTTCCTTCCCAAAAGGGTTAAAAAATGAATGGAAAGAAATCATACAATAATAGTCCCTAGCCTTAGCAGAGTTTTTACTAGAAAAACTGGTTAACTACCAGCTTTCCCTATGGAGAATCAGCCCTAGCAGATAAAGCTTGGAGAAAAAGAGAGGAAAAAAGTCAAAGAAACTAATAAAAGTATCAACATCTAAAGAATATGATCTGAAAATCTATCTATGTGAAATAATCCACAACAACAAATGGTAAAAAAAAGCGGTAGTGCCCCTTATCCCACTCTCCATTTGCTTCTGTGGTCCCAAAATCTGGAGTCTTCCTGTAAAAACTGGGACATTTTCTTTCAATTCAGAGGCTGGCCGTAGACATTTGGAAGAGTATCTGGAGAGGGAAGTTCTAGTTTCTTGAAATCTACTTAGAATAATGTCCTCAAGTGGCTCCTGGAATAGCAGGAAGATGAGTGCCTGGACGTTTTGGCAAGCATAAGACGCGTGAGGCAGATGTGAACCTCACACCTCCAACCATCTGAATAATCTGTATTGTACGATGTCCATCTTGGCTACCCTCATCCTCTCCTTCAAGCTGCTGCAGTTGTTTCCTCACACCGACATTCACTGTCAATGGCACAGCTTAAAATTGGAGACTACTGGCTCCATCAGCATCTCTTTGGTGGACAGTTTTGGGATGAATCTGGGAATTAGAAGGAGCTTTTCTTTAAGGTTGCTGAAATGCGGCTGTTCCTGCTATTCCTGCTGCTGCTTCTTCCAAATCTAAATAAAAATGCCTGGATATTAAGTATTTTTCCTAAGTCCTAAATGAGGGACATTTGAAAAAAAAAAAAAAAAACACGGACAAATAAATAAACCTCTGAAACCAAGGAAGGTTGATTATATTAATCATATATATATAACATGCAACTACTCACATAACAGGATAGACTGATAATAACCACTCATAACAAATTCTTACCTTGTATATAACCTTCCTCAAAGACAAAAAAGGGAACAATAGATTGCACCCTGAAGGGGAAAAAATATATTTTCATATCACCGCTTGGATTATGAAATAATTGCTGCTTAGGAATCTCACTGAAATCAGTAAAATGCTGTAAGAGGTCAGGAGCTGAACAGCATGAGAGAAGGTAAAGGAATCTGGCATGGAGACTGAGTATGCTGGGAATTTTCGAGGTCGCAAAGTTTTAAAATCACCGTGAAGGGAAGATGTAGTTCATTACCTGACTGTTTTACAAATTCAACCACCTGAATAAAGTTTCATCTGGCAGCTGCTGCTCCTAACAGAAATATGAAATAATATGGAAAGCACCTGGTACAGTGCTGTTGCCTTATGCAGCATCGATGGAGAATCTAAAACTAAAGACTCAAATCTCTCCCATCTAATTTGGGACATAAATGTTTTGTTTTTCTATTACTCTAATTGCCATGGTCTGTTTTCCTAGGGAAACAATGGAAAAATATGATTTTTTACAATACAGCACAATTCACCCTTTTCTGGCGTAAATATTCATAACACTAAAAGAAATGCATAGGTGATGGAGGAAAAATGCCATTCACTCCCTTTTAAAGATAAAGAAGCTAACACAGTGTAGGGAATAAATCTGTGACTCCTGAGTCTGGGGCCTTTGTTTTGCCCATATGAGCAAATAGATCCGAGAGGATATGCAGGAGCCATAGTATTACATGAGTGTTTCCTTAGTAATGAAACTATGTGAATGATCCAGTAAATTTCCTTGTGGAAAATGGTCAATCACCTGCAATCCTTTTAAGACAGATCATTATTAGGTGGACAATAAGATGCATCCAGGGTTTTATAGAACTGTCACTCTTCATTGGCTACATGACACGAAAAAGCCAGGGTGATAAATACATTATGCAGAAAGATGAAAATGTGCAGAAAAACTATGGGACAAGATTTTAACTGATATGAACCCATGCAAACCTTTGGGAACTGAAGGCTTAACACTAACTCGCATTTGCTCTAGACACATTTTCACTGTGAATTTAATTTTTTTTCTTGCATAGACTTCAGTGCTGTAGCTGTAGGCAGCTCATGAGCAACATGATGGGTAGCTTATCAGAACAGGAAAGAGCTGGTCCCAAAATCTGCAATAAATATTCAGATACATTACTAACTGGCAATAAATATTCCCAGGATGAGAACATGATTTAATTTTTTCCTCTCAGGAATATATGCTTTTTCTTTAGAAACAGTTAAAAACAACATACCATACGAACTAAGCATTTCATTCTGTAAAAGGTAAACTGATAAAGTTTATCCTTTGAGGTGAAAAGAAAATAAGAATATCCTTAAAAAAAAGTATTTTTTTTATAATTTGATGGTAAACTTCATTTGTATATATTCTGGGCATTTTTTTACACTCTTAAGGGATTCACAATCTGTTCTGCTAACTTTCATCCTGTTACTGAGAAATGACATTTATTATCTCAACGATAAAATCTGAGATGATTCTTTATTATTGGTAATGAATACATTTGGAATGAAAATGAGAGGTTTTCCAGCTACCACAGCTGTGATGTCCTAAAAAGCTTTCCAGCAGGATAGGTGAAAATAAAAAGCTTTCCTGCATCTTAAAATGGATATTGATAAATGCACTGAACAGAAGTGGTTAGGATTAGTTGTTATGATTGTCTGTGCTATTATCAGGAGTAATTTTGGTGGTCCGGGAGGTTTATTTTAGATCTCTGTTATGTCAGATTCATCCAATACATTTTATTTATATATATTTATAACTTATCAATGTAATCATGTACTTTAAAACATCTTATTTATGTATTTCAAAAGATTTTTAGACTCTTATAGCAACTGTTTTCTTTATTTTTTGTTGATTTTTTGATAAACAAATAACTTAAAAAGCATTTCTGAGCAGTTTTGATCTTTTAATTAATGGAACCTTTATATTTTAATGTACTTAGGTAATACTGTCCTGAGTCTTTACCAATAACATTTAATAGTTAGCATGATCATGTTTTTGTTACTTTTTTGCGGTGATTTAGTTACTATCTGTCTTCCCTATAAATATGAGTCCCATCAAATCCATATCTATTTACATCTCTATCTTACCATCGTTTCAGTATAATTCATTGGGGAAGCAAAATATGTTTCAGTGAAGAGCTACAAAGAGCTACAAAATGAGATGTAATTGTGAATATTTTCTAAGCAAATAGTTTTCTGTCTTTTGGAAATTTTTTATTGTCAGCTATGACCATATCTCTGTGGATAACTTGAATTTCTGTCTCCTGGACAAACATGCAGTGAATCACTTGAAGCAACTCAGACGTTTCATATGTGATTAAAAGCTCACTGAGCAGGTGTGTTTAATATTTTGATTCCAGTCCTTCGCACTGCTGAAAAGTAATGGATTTAGTTAAGTTTAATTATTATTTACTGTTTAGTAGGATTTGGCTTTATCTTCCTGGACTAACACTGCAAATTTTTCTTTATATCTTGGCTGTAGGAAACAGCTGACTCTACAGACGTACACAGACTCATGAGAGAATGATAGAAAAAAATAGTTTTCTGTCCATCTCCATTACTAAGGAGACACCAGCTGCCTCTGAAGTATTCTATATAGAAATTCATTCAACTTTTAATTATAAGCTCCCAACCATAGAAAAAGCCTGTAACAACTCTAGGTAATAGTCTCATGTGTCCCTGTTCCACGGATAGGATATTTTGCTTAATGTCCAATATTAATCTCTCCTCCTCTAATTTTAGCCACTGCTTCTTTTTCTATCTGTGGACCAGAAATAATTTATTTCCTGTCTAATTCTCAGGGACATTTTTATCCACTGAAGATTTCTCCTATTTCCTTAGATTAAATACACTCATTTCCTTAATTCTTTTCTCAGAAGTAGTGAATTATGAATTCTGAATCACTCTTGTTCTTATTTCATACTTGTCCAGGCTTCCTTTTTTTTTAATTTTGCTACCTCAACATAGACAAAATTTTGACTACTATGCAGAGCAGAAGACTCACTTCACATATCCTCCAGATAGCACTTCTGCTTATGCACTTCTAGATTGTGTTTGTTTGTTTATTTGTTTGTTTTCTC
>JAUBNY010000897.1:810094-833888 GCA_032275445.1 Crypturellus soui
CTTCACATATCCTCCAGATAGCACTTCTGCTTATGCACTTCTAGATTGTGTTTGTTTGTTTATTTGTTTGTTTTCTCGTGATATTACAGACTTATTCTGCCTTGTGATTCGTTAGAAACATTCAAAAAACTGTGAAATGTAGCTATTTATGGAATGTCTTTTTTTTTTTGTTTGCCTTTTTTTTTGGCTGTTTTTTAAACTTGTTTCCGTATTTCTTACATTCTTGTTACTGCTTCCCACACAGAAAAGCATGTAATTCTCTCACACTGTGGTTTTATTTTTGTTCTTCATTCTTCCCTTCTTCATCCTTCCTTTTAAAACTAAATATAAAAAAATTATCCCTGACAGACAGATTATGCATGTCCTTGCTTCTAGATTTTATAGCATGAGGCCTCCAGATTCAGTAGGGAAGGCAAGGCCTTGAAAATCTGAAAATAAAATATAAGTTAAGAAATAATTATAACAATTGAAACGTCCAACCAATCTTTTTTGTTTTTGCAATATTTCACTATTTTGGTAGTGAACTAAATTCTAGCATAGTCCCTAGCCCCGATTTCCATGGCAGAAACCTTTGCAATTATGTGTAAGTTTGGTTATGGAGTTCAGGAGAGAAACGGATATTCTCAAAAGTTTATATAGACTTCTCAAATCGCAGGAGCTAGAAAGCAGGCACATTCCACCTTGTCACTGCATGGATTCACAAAGAACTGCACAAACATTAAAATGACCTAGGGATATAAAAATGCATGCAACAAGTTTATTATAAAGTAACCATGAATACATTCATAAATTCAACTGCATATTTTAGGATATTTTTAGAGCACCATCAGCCATCTAAAATTCAAAGTCTGTCTCCTGTTTCGAGACATGGTTCTGCCATTGTCATTGCCACCCACATATCCCTGACTGTGTTATTGTATAAAAATGTCATTTTTCCCCAGGGCGACTGCTGCATGAACACAGGGCATGGCAAAATGGCTTAGCTCAAACTCGGCAATTGTTGGCAGGAAAGAAAGCTGCTTATAGTTGAAGAGGAAGCAGCTCCAAATTTCACATATAGAACAGAAATAACTTTTCAATGAGTAATTCTGATAGTTATATCTATATTAAAATATTTTAATTTGAAACAGTTTAGATACTTTTCCCCAGATTCAGAGTGGCTACTTAAAATGATGCAGTCGAGTACAAATACGAGGTCTTCCATTGAGTGGTTTCTTTAAACTACAGTGTTAAAATGCCATTCACCAGTAAATACCTTTTTTCCTCCAAAAATCATGTATTTATCATACTGTGGCAGCTAACAACATTTTGAATCAATTCAGCCTGTGGAAGGAGGGATTTTCAAAAAAATAAAAACTCATATAGAGAAGCCTCTGATTTAGTTTTCACCTAACCTCTCATTAGGCTTCCATCTCCTCTACCTCTCCCTTTATAAATATATACACATTTATATCTGCATGCATGTATATATCATGTTAATTATTATTATTATACTGTCTGTATTGCATACATAAATGATCTGTTGAAGGAACATACACTAACAAAGTGGAATACTAACAGTGTAGGAAGGTTTTTTTTTTTTACTGATTGCTACTCATAGACTTTTCTATATGTGGACTATTACAAGCTCTACTGCGAAAAATAATTAAGACTATGAACTGAGTAGATCATGCTGAAGAAGTTTAAGAAGCTAGGGCTGCAGTCAAGTCTACCAGACAGTAGAAACAATGTGATGTTTTCATGGCGGTGTTCCCATAAATCAAATCTTAGGTATGGAATTATTTCCCCTGATTTCAATAATATGAATATGCTTCCAGACTCAAGGTGGAGTAAAAAAAAAGTTAATTTTACTACCCATTGTGCAGGCTCTTGATGCTGTATTTTGATGTGACTGCAATCTCTTTATTTCATAGCTTACTCAGTTTTATTCAAATGCTGTCGTGCTCCTGTGAACACTTGCAAACTAGAGTAAGTGTAAGAATAAGCAGAAAACAATGTAATAAATTATCTGACAGTAATTACATGGCAGTCAACAAAATTACAGAAGAAAGAAGGAAATCTGCCATAGTAAGATAGTGGGGGCATGGTTTAGAAGGAAAAAGAGCCAGGTGTAACAACCCAACAGGGTGCTTGCAAAGCAGTTGCTTTACTCTACAATTCTTTGAAGAGATTTTATGTTCAAAGACAAGTGAGGAACATATGGGGACACAGACATCATTTGGGTCACAAGAAATACTCTGCAAACTATTGATTTGAGTTCTCAGTTTTACCTTGAAAATTCTTCACAATCTCTAAATTTCTTGTATGCAGGTGGAGAGAAGGGCGTAGAAAATACTGCCTTGAGTATGATTCTTGCCACAGAGGGCAGGTATGCTACCATCTAGCTTCGCTTAACACAAAAATGGTGTAGGCTTGGAATTTATGTGACGCAGATGACTTCTGCTAACTTTTGTGCTTAGAGGGTAATGTGATCTAATGATGGCAATTAGCAGGTAGCTCATGCAGAGAAAAACAGGAACATATAGATAGGGGAAAAGCTTTCATTATCAGAATGAAACCTAGAAACCATTCCATAATTTTTATGGTATTGCTAATACCTAGAGGACAAGTTGTTCTAGAAACTTAGCTAACTTTATCCATCTAAAAGTCAGATCTCTATCATGAGAGAACTATTCCAGCTTTCTCTGTAGTCAGTGGAAGACAGACAGCTCTAAAGGATGATAAATTTGAGATGTATTGCTGATATATGTAGAAAAAGATAACTTAGAAGTGCCTCCTTTATGATTCATTACACGATTATTTAAGAGGACAGATGAGCAACTTCCGTGTTTTATATTTGTTTGCTACATAAAACAGGCCCAGAAATCATTCTCGTGCTCTGAGACCAATTGGCACAATTAGTTATATCTACACTACATAGCATTTGGCACTGTTTTTTTTTCCTCCAGACCCCCTGTAGAGTCTCTTTGGGATCATACAGAGACATCATTATTTTGTGTGCTTTTTTTTTTTTTCTTTTTCCCTAGTTCAAAGTGTCAGACATAGTGTGACTGTAGTGAAATCACCACTGCTCACACTGTTTTCACACCATCAAGCTAAATCCGCATGTTACAGACCCTTAGGCATGGCAGATGGGGGTGTTCGAGGGTACAGATCCTGAGACAACACTTTCAGATGACTGCATAGGGCATAAAGACCCAAACCTGGTGTGTTCTTGTCCAAACAGCCTATTGGGACTTACCTCTGGTGCCTGCTACCCTCTGAGCTATGTCTGGCCACTGTCTGAGAAAATATTTTCTGGCTCAGGACAATCATTTCAGCATAAGCATGGTCCAGATCCTGTACCTATGCCCTGGTCCTGTTTTATTTACCAATATAGATGCAGCCCCAGATGGCTGAATTTAAGTGAGATGAGCAATTTAGACTCATAATAACAACAGTCAAGTGTGTAATTGCTCGCCAACTGTACCCAAAAATAAAAAGCAAACACTTGCATTACTTTTTCTGTATTTATTTCTGGGGAAATGCAGAATAAAAATGCGTAAAATTTCACTTACATCAATGTAAAATCTTAAAGGTTTAAACTGATTTTCAATAATTTTCAATATCCAATTTTAAAATCTTTTAAAACTGGTTAATTAAACCTTCTTATCAAGTTTTGAATAAAACAAGGTACTTCATTTTAAAATCATTTGTCTTTGTTTCTTCAAGCAAACTGTTCATTACAGTTGTATTCAAACTCAAACTGCCATGGGTGAAATTTAATTATAGTGCAAGGATTTGATTCCATTTCCCAAGAATATGTCTTTCTACCAGTCTTTCTACCAGGTAAAATACAAGAAAAGCTTTACCAGCTCTGTTCAGATAGATCTCCACTGAGTTTGGGATCGCAGGCAACTATCATCTCAGTTATTAGCAGTTAGACTATAGAGGTACATTTTGCCACATAGGCTTACTCTCACTCCCTTGTAAATTTGCAGTTGTAGGCCAGAAGCAAAAAAAAAATGTAGTAAACAAGGTTGATAAATTCCCTTATTTGACCCAGAATTCTGATACAGAATGTAGACAATGCCATGATTTGCAACAATTTGCAATGCACTCCTGCTTGCAACAAGTTCTGATAATACAGTGGTTTGACCCATGTTCCTTTCACTTCTGAAGACACAGGTTGTTCCCCTGAATCGTCATTGATCTAAAATGTCCTTTTGCATGAGCAGAAACCCTCTCATTGCAGAAGGCAGTGGGAGAAAAATGGCAGTGCCATACTTGTGCCAACCTTACTGATCAAAATGCCTTTAGAGCAAATTTAGCCAGGGGAAATGCACAACAATAACCAGACTCAGAAGCTCATTTTGGCCTTTACAAACTCACTCAACTCACGTTGAGAAATATGAAGAAAGTTGTACGCCATGTTTGACATCTGGGATCTTCGCTACCAGAAGGGCTTGCAATTGATTCTGGCTTTGTCTGGAGCCTTCACACTTAATCCAAGTTCTTGCTTATGGTAACTGGATGGTAATGACAAATCAAGAAAGCAATTCAGATGTTATTGGTTTAGGGCTTTTGCCTTTTAAGTATTATGGCATGGTTTGATTTTCAGCAAGCCACCTGGGGCCTCAAGTAATTAAGAAACATTCAATCACTAACGTTTCAGTCCTGTTGAGCCTTCCTCAAAGGTGTGGTTTCCTAACTATGTTCGCAGTTATAGGTATAGAAAAATAATCAGTCTCAAAAAACCTCTTGCTGTTTTCCCTTGGTGGTAATAAAAAACATTTGTGCAGTTTAAGATGATGCTGATGTAGGTGATCCAGTGGTTATCAATGCTTCTGCTTCCTAGGTTCATAGTTTTTGATAGTTAGAGTGTTTTTGATAGTTAGAGTCTTTTTTTTCTCTCAATTTGCTTCTACTCTGAGTAACAATAAACAGACCTTTGTTTACTAACATAAAGCATTTTATTTCTTCATGGTGTCATGAATACAAAACAAACACAGAACATTACACAACTGGTGACACTTAAAAGCAACTCAGTTATGCAGGTTTAATGTATTATACACACAGCATCTGTACATGCTACAGTATGGGAGTGAAGAGCACTTAAATAATTAAGCTAAGGGGAACGTACTTGGTTTTTAAAGGGCACAAAGGCAAATAAATGGTGAAAGCACTGTGAAACACAAGAGAGTAGCATTTGGTAGCAAAGCTATGGTCTGCTAGTCGACTCACAAGTAGATGGTTCATGAAACCTTTCCCATCCCAGTCTTGCTTTCTGGAATTGCCTTGAGGTTTTTTTATGGATTTGATTATGATTTTACTCTACAGTGGTATTGTCCCTGGCTTGCACTGGAGCCAAGGACAATAGGAGACACAAAAACAATTTGAGATGGAGGGAAAATAACCTCGGTCATTATAGAACGGTAAAAATGGGGATGGAGAGAGAAAAATATAGAAAAAAAAAGAAAGAAAATAGCAGGACCCTATTGCAGTTCTGGCCATAAAACTGTGAGTATGTATGCCCCTTCTAATACAACCATCAATAAAGTAGTTTATGTTGCTGTAAAAAGGTACAGTTCTGTTCTGCAAAGTAAATATGAGAATATGATACCGCCTCATAAGAGCAGACTCCTTCTCTTCACGAGGACAAAGTCCTATCTTCTAATCAAAGTGTCAAATATAATCATACCTGTTGTACTGCCTCCCACCCAAACAGACTCACCCTGCTCTATAAACATCAAGGTAAAATTTATGCATGGTCAGACAGCTGGTGTGAGGCCTGTACACCTCTTATATCCTACTTAAGTCTTCATGACACCCTTCTTGAGCAATAGGTAAACTTCATTAGCGCTGTTTTGCAGGGGAAGAACCTTTCTTACAGGGACATTACGTGATTTGGCTATATTAGTCAGGAGAGTAAATAGAGAAACAGTTTTTTTGGGAGTTGTTTAAATAAAAAAAAAATCTTTCCTGAGTCGAAGGTCTTTGAGGAAAATAGTGAAGAATTGAAAAGGAGAAAAGAAGCCCACTTTTTCTGTTCCCCTTTATTTTTATTTCTTTTTTTTTTTTTACAGTGTAAAAGAGCTCTACGTTAATAGAGTTTTGTAATTTCTCTTTCTATCTTTCTAATAATCCTAGCATGGATTTCACTTGGTCATGATTGAGTCCATTTAAGCACTTTACTACTAGTTCCATATTAATCTGATCCCCTGAGATACTCATAAAATGACTGTCTCTTAAGGAGACTCTATCATTCTTTAATGAGAAAAGAAATTAAGTGTATCACAGCTATGCCAGGATCCTTTGTTATTTGACTTACAGCCTTCCTCCAATTTAGATTACTTCAGATAAAGAATTCTGCTTTCACAGTATCCACTGCTATAACCTTGCTCAGATATGTGGTTGTTCTTCCTTTTATGTTAACACAAATTCCACTTAAATAAATATTCAACAGCCTAAAGAAAAACACTATCACTTATTTAACAGAATAGGAAAATATACATGCAAGACTGATTAAGCAGTGCTATGTTTTTTTCCTCTTCTGTTGAAATATCTTTACTTTCCATGAAACTTTGTAAAGCAGAATGTGTGGTAAAAAAAGGAAAGGCACAATATGTTGTATAGCATCATTTAGAAATAAAAAGTAATAAAGATAGGGGCAACTGCAGTTCATGTCCATTCATGTTGACAGAAAATATATGCTAACTGGTTTATGTCTTTTTTTTCAGAAGGCTCATTCGATTCACAGCCGCCTCCTCTGCCTGGAAAAACAGTAGAGGAAAACTAATCAGAGAGCAGCAGTGATTATGTTTTGTACAATGCACCGCTCAGGGATCTAAAATGAGATGGGCACAGACATGCAACACCCGGGCCTAACTGTGCTCCTGCTTACAGCAAGGCCGACTGCAGTGGAAGAATGCAGAATATTTGGAGAATTTTTCTTTTTTCCTTGAGTACCTGTAAAAGAAACACAAAGAATAGAACAGCCTCAGAAGCCATGATAAGCCAATAAAAAGATTTCACATATCTAAGATCAAGTCTTCACCTGAGGGAAGTTCTTTAGGTGACTCCAAGCACGATGAGCACCAAGAAAACCACAGGTTCAGACTGCATGCCTTCCATCATATATACTATAGAGCTGACAGTGTTTAACTTCAATCAGAGAATGTCTCAAAATCCTCTGAAGTCAGCAGAAAGACTTCAAGGGACTTCTGGTCAGGCTCTACAGCAATAGTTTTACAATAAATTAAACACTCAATACTGTTCTGATTGAGGCTCAGCTGTCATGGAGCTACCTAAATTGTCTTATTTTCCAGAATTGTGCTTCCTCATTCAAAACGTGCTAAATCCTGAACTGTGGCTGGGAATTCTTTGAGATGCTGGTAACTAATCCAGACCAGACTATGCTATAAAGCAAACTTTGCCATAAAGCAAAGCAGATGTTGGCTAACAGATCAAATAGACCTCAAACTAAGACAAAAAAGAGATGATGAATTTCAGTGCTCAGGACATTCCCTGCACTGTCTCTTAGTACAATTTTAGTTTTATCACATATGTGTGAAGGAACCTGGGTCTTCTTTGGGACTGGACTATGAGAGGTAGTGAAAATCATAGAATTCTGATCAATTCTTCTTCTCCTGCAGGACATAATTTGGGTAACACATTCACATTTCTATTAATGAATTGTGTATGACTGCAGTTTCAGGGGAGGAAAAAATAAAGCAGAGAATTTACTAATGGGTGAATCCAACCGGTGGAAGATGATCTCAAAAGCAAACTAAGGACTAACAAATCAAATAGACCTCAAACTAAAACCAAAATTTTGGGACTGTGTTCTCATCATAAGTTCAAGACAAACCTGAATTCCTAAAGAATGTGAAAGCACACAGACTTACTGAATACCAAGTATCTGAAACACGAGGAATTTGCTTTCTGTGGAACAACTGTGGAACAACTTATGCATAGGCTATGTAGACCTGCCAAGAATTTTCTTTGGACATGTAAATGTTCAAGGTATCAACTGGTTAACTCTTAGATGCCAAATTAGACATTCTCAAATTAGACATTCAGGACTGGGAAATACATTCTCTCCTTTAAAAAAATGCTCTTACTAGATCACCTAGATGTCTCTCTTTCTTTTTTAATATACAGAGCCTGTAGTCTCTGACTATTAGAACTGCACAGCATCAACACTGGTAGATTGTCATGGAAGATATGTGAATACTGAGATAGTAATTTAATCTACAAAGAAGCTGTAAGAAAAGAACATTATTACCAACAACAAAAAATAAAACATCAATGCTCCCAGATGTAAGTGTGCCTGCCAAATGCAATTTTAACTAAAGTAGTTTCAACTAAGATGGACCTGCTTGGTGTGACACCATCTGTTGAATTTCATTTACTGTGTACTAGTAAAGAATAAGTGGTGACTTCATATAATTTAAAAGGAAGTAATCAAACGGGAAAAGAGCTCTTCTGTTGAAATCATGGTAAGAATCTGATGGGACCTTCTCAAACTGTGAACCACTGCACAGCCGATGGGAATACATAGCCATATATAGCTTTGATATAGCCACTCCAGATATATATTAATACTATTAATACTAAAGGAAAAATGTTATTTCACTTTTTTCCCCTCTTGTGAAGAAAGTAACAGTATGAACCTATATTTATTTTTGAAAATAATTGAATGAAACTCAATGATTTTTTTTTTTGTTACTCCACTCCACCACAAGGGTGTCTTTTATGCCCAATCAGATTACAGGGAAAAAATCTGCTTCTTCTACTAGTCTGACCATTCCTGCCTGCCCCACCTTCCCAATTTATGAATTTCAGATGATGGCATTTTTCATGAACTGGATTTTCAACACACTTAGTTGAAAGGCTGTTCATAACAGAAAGCACTGTGATAATTGCTGTATAAAGGTTCTGTAATGACTGTAGGAAGCATCAGGGATAGTTTGATCATGAGATCCAAAACAGGTTCCTTTTGACAAAGGAATGCAAAATGCTTCCATCTTGGGCCAAGAAACATCAGAAAACTGTAGGTCTGAAGGCAGGAGGCAGGCAGACACCAGCTAGGAAATCCATGGATTGATATATTCTGTCCTCAAGAACAACACTAGCACTAGAGGAAACTATCTCTAAAGTCCACTGATATATATTTTAATTTGAATAAGGATCATACCATGCATAAGCTATTACTTTTTAGAGGAAGGTGCGATTTGTCTTGATGAAGCTTACCCTCAACACAGCTCTCATCTGAAGTGGCCTCTGTGCAGAAAGCTCAACACATGCGATGGATGCAACCTACAGAGCTGCAGTGGTGAGCACCGTGATGCACAGCATCAGGGTCAGAAAACGTGTCTACAGAGAACAAGAATACTGACATAATTAGAGATACTGACACAGAACAAGAGGTTTCATTCCCATCCCCTAGGAAGTGTAGCAAAATCGTCTAAAATCAGCCTCCTTAAAGTGGAGAATGTCTCTTTCAGGCCTCCTTGAACACCAGCTGCATCTTGCGAGAGCACATTTATCCCAATTAACATAAGTGGACACGGAAGAAGCGTCACGTGGCTCTGCCATCAGGCTGCAGAGAGCAACATTGGCTTAATGCTCCAGCACGCTGTGATGAGGCAAGATAAACAGGAGGCTGTTCCAGACACTCCACAATCGCAGCTCTCCTGGATTATTGATTTTACATCCTTACAACCCCTGCAGTACTCAAATGCTGATTATGAAGAATAGGGAAATTCAGGTAATGAAGCCAGGTATTCAGGTTCACATCATGCAGGAGCTGGTTCCTTCCCTCAGAAATCAAGGAGCAGAGATGGTTTATCTAGCTCAGGCCTGCTTCTGGGACTCTCCTTACCAAAAGGAGGCATTTTTGTGCTAATTAATTTATTCCTTTTGAGATGCTAATGGGCATATCAGAAGCGAGAAATCTGCTGGCATCAGGGAGTTAAATGGAAATTTATCTTGAAAAACTAAATATACATATATATATATACACACACATACACATATATTTGGCTTTAATGAGCAGTCTCAGATACCCAGAGCTGCCCTCTTACTGTGTAGATCAGAGCTTTCCCAAAGAGTCTTAACCCTAGATGTGTCAATTCCCATCTCAAAAGTGCAAACATCATTTTAAGGTCTAATTTCAATACACATTCTCTGCAGTCATTTCTCCTCTGAGTCAGACTGGCTTATAGAGGAGAACAGGGTAGATGTGTCTTTTTTCTTCTTATACAAAAAAAAAAAGTATGTATATTTATATTTATTAATATACATTTTTATATATTCACACAAGCATATATTTATATATGTATATGGGCACACATACACTCACTTTTACAAATACATACACAATCATATATATATATATATATATATATATATATAATATATAATACGCCTATATTGAAAAGTTGTGGTATGAACCTGGGCAGAGGTGCAGGAGGGTACATGCAATTATGTACTAATGATGAGTACAAGAGTAACTTTCTCAGCTGACCTTATTGCTAGGATTCAAAAAAATGTCTGAAACTGTTGCCAGCACCAGCAAGCAGAACTAGGTCTACTTTGAGGGATACGAGTCAGAAATTCCTGCTGCAGTCATTCAGCACTCTTATTCTACTACTGTGCTGGGAGGGTTTAGCGCTATATCTCTTTCATACTGATTTCAAATAGGATGCAATTGTTATGTCATTGTCACACAAAATGATTCATGTCATTGTCACACACAAATTTAAGCACTAAGGATCCTGAAGCCTGGAGCTACCTCCGCTCCTTGCATTGGATCCTAGGCTGTACCCTGCCGCAGTCATCACTGGGAGATTTGTGTTATCACACCAAGGAATGGGGAGCTGCAGGCCAATTATTGATAACCTTCTGGAGGAGATTTCACTCACTGGACCCTATCCTGAGCATCATTCAACCTTTGGAAGTGAAAGTGCTGTCTGAGACCAGTAATCAGGGAAAAGAGGTCTGGAAGCAGATAAGCTTGAAAAGGAGTCCTGAATTGGAGATTAGCTTGTGTTATTTGGGACTTAACAAAGTCCCAGAAGGGCTGTGACTTCTTTGACCATACAACTACTGCAGAAAGTGCAATTTTAAAGTTGTTATTTCTTTTTCCAGTAAACTTAGATGGGTACTTTTTTTTTTTCTATTTATTTCCTTTTACTTAGTCTATATACTTTTTTTCATCACAAATAATTCATGAATGCCAAAAAAAAACAAAGATACCAGTTATATAAATGATCTGCCTGTATGATATCTTATCTGCCTAGTAAGTGTAAGCTATAGAAGCAATAAGAGAGCATGCATAAGTCATTAAAATGGAAATACGAATTGACAAATAATTTGTTTTTATGTATTGGTAATGTTTTGTTTGTCTATCTATCTCAAGAATAAAAGACAGGCGAAAAAAATAAGTGGTGAGTTAGCAGATAGTAAAGAGTTCCCTTCAGTAGTTTGGTCAATCACCTGACCTCCTGAATTGAACCCAAAGATAGGTTTTCCAGGAAAAAAAAAAAAGTCTGTTTTTTAACTCTTTTGTGGAAATACCCCAATGAAGAAAGATTTCTAATAGAGTTAGAAGAGGATCAACCTTGCACAGATCAAACTTATAGTTTGATTTTGAGAAGCTTCCAGAAATTCTGATATACCTCTGATGTTTTTTTTTTTCATTTTTAATGTAGATGTGAAGAGTCTTTTACATGACACTCCTTTTTCTGTCTGTCCTTTCCACTCTCACTCAGAACTCTGTTCAGTCTCTGTTCAGTTGTCTTCTACTGTTCTTGTTTTGGAATAGGATATTCAAAATGACCTGCAGTATTTGAGCATGATCTGCATCATGCAACCAGTTGGACCTGGTGTAGAGGTGATCTGAAGGGATGGACAGATGTCTGACCAGATTTATAAATCCCCTCAAAGCCTTCTCAGAAGGCTATTTCTCTTTTGAATAACAAATTACTATGCCAGCTTTCAGGACTGTTTTTCTTCTCTGTGTCAAGAAAACAGACCCATTTTGTCTAGTTTGATTTATAAAGGTTATTCTATGTATTAGAGCCTTTCTGACTAGCCTTGACTTCTGAATACTTAAAAACTAGTAGGAAGGTGGAGAGGCTCGCATACTATCCTACAGCTTCAAATGTCATCTTTCTGCCCCTTGAAATAATGAGTAATAAATAAATAGAGAGAAGTGATTTTTTAAATATTATTAGCAGTCTGATTGATATATTGCTATAAGAGTCAAACTGAGGATTTTGACTGCTCTTTCTACCTGAAAAAGCTTTTTATGGAAGGATCATACCTACTCACAGATGGCCTGGCAAGCTGTGAGAAAACAAGTGGCATAGCTCTCTGGGAATGAGCCAGGTTTACTTAATACTACCTCAAGGGAGAATTAGCTCATTTTATTTCAGTAGCACCCAACAGTTCAGTGGTCTCATAGGACAAAGAACAGAAAGTTTAGATGAAAAACACAACGCTGGTTAGATCTCTTGGGCCTCAATTTAGTTGTCTAAATAAAGATATTTTGTTCTCTCTGAGACATCTAGGTTACCCATGAAATCCATGTCATCTGTGTGATATAACAGAGGATCTAAGGGTCATCAATGCCCTTCTGGAAGAGCAGCAGGAGACAAAGCAAAGATACTCTAAGGCATTCAAAATGGTACTAAGATTGTGCTTAGCCCACTGACTTGAGTCTTCTTGGTCTCCTTTGTCAGGACTGAGCTAGAAAAAAGTTTTCCACATAGCTTTAAAAAGCAGAAGAGAAAAGAGGCAAGGGATAGAAAGAAGCTGTGGGGTAGAAAAATAATTGTGCTGGATATTTTAGATGAACTTGGTCCCACCTTGCCTACGAGGTGTGTGAGGTGAGGCCTATTCAGGGTAGAGAAGCAAGAACAAAAACAAAACAAGCGCCCTGGAGGTTCATTAGTCCTTCAAGTGTTGATAAACTTGATCAAGACCAGGAAACTATCAGGATGGTTGGAGCCTGAAGCACTTATTTTGGGTTGACAGAGCTAGGCTTTTGCAACCTGGAGAAGATACAGATACAGAGGTGACCTTTGAGGCCTTTGAGGGGGTTATCAAGAAAATGGACTCTACTGAGGTTCGCTGAGATTAAAATAAAACCAACTTGTCAATAAATTGGAACAGAAGTAGTTTTGAGTGGACATAACGAAAAAACAAAACAAAATATAACAAAATACCATGAAGACAGTCAGATGCTGTACACTCTCCATCCTTGCAGGATTTCAAGACATGACTGAATAAAGCCTTGAGCAACCTGATCTGAATTTAGTGTTGAAATTATTCACATGCTTTGAGCTGGTGTTTAACTGGAGACCTCAGGAGTTCCCTTCCAACCTGGATGATTTTTTTGATTCTTATGGAGATCTTATGTTCTTCTATCTGAAGAACTGAGGAATTTGGGGAATTTGACACTATACTTACATATAGCGTAGAGGAACTGTGCAGAAAAATTGTGGATCTCCTCACTTCTCTGTGACTGGTTTTCTAGGTTGTGCATAGATTTGCTGATTTGGCAGATAATTTGGTGTAATTGGAGTCAATCACCACATTGAAGCATTTAGTGATGAGACTTTTATATTAGCACGAGATGCAACTCAGAAGTTGTGCTTTGGAGTAATTTTGATTGGTCTTCTGCATTAAATATCTCTACAATATACGTGCTTAGAAGCCATCTGAAAAACTTTCAGACCTTTATGATTCCAATAGGCATTGGTGAACATTTCATTCAAACTTGGAGCAGAGTTTCCATCTCATTTTCTCCAAAAAGAATACAGTTTGTGAGCAACCAAAATGAACAGGATTTGGAGATTCCCTTCAAAATCATGCTCCTGGTCCTAATAAAACTTCTAACGTTGAGAGAGCCTAATTCCAGAAGTTCAACTAAGTTATTTGTGCAGTGACTTATACTCAAATAAGACTTGCTGTCTGGAGAATGGCTAAGTACCTAACACTTTTTGTTGTTCTTGATAATTATTGTATTTGTCATGAAGCTCAGAGAAGAGAGAGATAGTTGGTATGCTAGATTCACTGCCATATTTTCCTGAGCCTGTTTATATTGACCCCTATATTTTTAAACTTGCTGCTTTTTTTTTTTTTTTGTATCTGTATACCCTCATTTTTTCCAGGCAAACTCATTCTTTCATTGCAAAGTAGATTGAAGCTGGGGGAGGGTGCGGGGGAGAAATCCTTAGTAGTGTTCTTTTGAATAGCTCAAAGGTTAGCATTGTCTTGCTGAATTAATACAGTCTTAATGGAAAATATTTTATTGGCATTTGGAGGAAGAAAAAAAAAGAAAAAAAAAAAACTTCCAACAGATATTTTTTTTTGGACAGACTTTCGACAATCTTACATCCTATCCCACTCACTTCATCTTTCCCTCCACCTTTTTTTCCTTTCTTTTTTTTTCATCTGTCATAACCCACAAAACCTCTTTAAAAGTGGAACTTATTTTTCAAGTGCTGAATGATGAGAGCTTTTAACTCTACAATATTCCATAGAAAAATGCCACTCTTGTGCTGGTAGGAATATGCCCTGCAATTGTTTTCATGGTTTCACTTATCTCTAGCATCTGGAGATTTTAAGTGAAGTGCAAATGAGAGTATAACAGAAGCATATTAATTAAGTACTAACCACAGGTTCTGGCTCTGTTACAATGTAGTAAACAATATTCTAGCAATCTAGGCACAGAATGAATGCTTTGTGCCAGGAAGACGGAAATATCCAGTGCTGGTATGCAGGCCCCCAGTTAGAAGTTACATTCACCTTTCCAGCTTGTGCTCATCTTTCAAATAAACTCAGTTCCTGCAAAGTTTAATGTGGTTCATTAAACACTACAGGGATCTCACAATCAAGAAGCAAATGGCTTAGTAGCCTCCTCAATGCTGTGTCAGTAAGGTCATAGACAAAGGATTGAACAAGTACTTTGCAGTTGAATTTACCAACACACACAGAAAAGATATCTAAAGAATGACATTAAATGTCTGAATTCTGTTCCAGAAGGGCCTCACCCTGAAAAAGCTTAAGAGAGGTTCCAAACGTCCAGTAAAGTCTCATTAGGTCCTCCGTTACTGTTCATCATATCCATGAACAGGATCCATACAGGAACAGATTGTCAGGCAAAGAGGTAATTACTAGGAAAGATTCCAGAAAAAAATAAGGAAAAACATGCATGCTGAATAATCCCATCTCTAGAATGGACTTCAGAAAAGGAAGAGAAGACTTCTGTATTAAGATCATGAAAAGAGAGAGAAAGAGATTCCACTTATACTGAAATGCTGGCCAAAGGTCATTCTTTCTTAGTGAAAAAAAAAAAAGTGAGAATTCCTAGAAGACTTAGCCCATGGAGACAGAAGCAATCAATGGAAGAAGAAAACATCCAATGCATAATAGGAAGTGAATTGCTTAGACAATGAGAGCCAGGAGAAAAATTGCTAAAGAGGTCTAAAGAGATCTAAGAAAGATTCAGAATCTGATATGATATTAAAATATCCCTTTTCATGTCAATGCACTTTTCTGATTCTAAAGGTAGTTGATATTGCATCCAGGTCACATAGCTTTATGACTTACATCCAAGTCTGAATACAAGAGATCAGTTATATTCTTCTTCTTGGTGTAAAAAGAATACACACACAAAGCAAAAACAGTAACATACAGATAACTGTTAATAGAAAGTAACAGTGTTCCTATTTTATTTTTATTTTTATTTTATTTTTATTGTCTGTAGGTGCAATCTCGTTATATCATAACTATGGTTAAGTGTTTTTTTAGTGATAATTTAGTAATTTTTTAATGATAATTTAGTGATATAGTTAATTAGTGATATTAGTTAATCTGTGATTAATAAGATTTTATGTTAATTCCATTAATACTTACTTGATTAAATAGGAGACCAAAGGTTCTGCTGAATTTTAAAAGACATTTTATAATGATTTTAAAGGATGTTTTGCAATGGTTCTTGTTATTTTTAGATGATAGAGAATAGTCTGATAGAGGTTATCTCACCTTCTATTTGCCTGTTAATTTATCTTTTCTTCTATAGCACTCATCACAAAACATAATTAGCAGCAGGTATTAATTGCATTGCCATTTTGATTTTCTGAACTGCTCTCCATCACAAATATGGTAATATAACAAGAAAAAAATAGAAGGACACATTAACTCTGCTCTATTAGCATCAGCCAAACACCTCTTTCTGCCCCTGCCATGGGTGAGAGTGGTAGACGGAATATCTGGGGAGCTCTAGACAAGTGTGGGACAGACTTTATCAGGATACGTGCTGCATCAAACAACTGGAAGAGGTAGCCTGTAGGAAAAGTCTCAGCTGTGCTAAACTTAAGAAAAAGATAGTTTCTGCTTTACGGCTGGGTATATGAAACGTAGAGACATTTAAAAAATTCTATAGTTCTACAATGCCTCATGGCTATGGCAGAGACAGGAATTCACCTTAGACCTCTCAGCTCCAGCCAGCACTTCAAATAGTACTTCATCTCCCAGGTCATCATCTCTCTTCATGCCTTGCCTCATCCTGTATTTTCTCTTCAGTGTGACTTTTATCTTATGATGGGTAATGGGAAAAAAAATACACTCGTCAGGTACTAGCAAATTATGATGTACATCAGCCTCCAAGAGAAAAATGTAGATTTTCCATTGAGCATTCCTCAAAGTAATCAAAAAATGAAATGGAAAGGAATACTTTATCCTCATGGAATAAAGGCAGAGATAAGCAAAGGAAATATCAATTCCCTCTTCTTCCGTGTTTATTGTTCCTTATTCATAGGATCATAAAAAAAAAATTGTTTTGAAGAGACCTCAGGAGGTCTTCCAGTCCACCTCTTGCTCCAAGCACAGTTAACTATGAGGTCAGACCAGGTTTTCAGGGCTTTATCCACTCTGATCTTGGAAACCTCCAAGCATGGAAATTGTGCTTCTGAAAGCAGTCAGGACCCTGTAAAAGATATCAAGCACAAGATGATTCCTAAGCAGTCTGTTGGTAGTAGAACAGCTTAAGGAATGCTATTTGTTAGAAGACATGAAGATGCTGAAGCAAACCAAAAGACAAAACACATACTTGGTGGCACGCAGGTTCACATCTGAGATATAATTGAACCTGTGAGGCTAGAAAGTAGGCATAATGCACAAGATAGATTGATTCCTCTCTGCAAACAAATACAAAGATAAATTTACATAAGGTAAATACTAAACTATGTAAAAGAATATCGTTGGAGAAAGCTCTGGTGTGTTCCAGCTCTTGAAGAGACCTCTGAAAGCAGTCTACAAATAATGCATAGTGCTGATATATGTTTTTCTAAGACACTCTAAGATAATATAAATGGGTCAACTACCGTATGGTAGAGTGAATATCTATCAACCTCCAAAAATGAGAATGTTGTAATTCTCCTTTTATGAAGGAATATGTCAGGACTAATTGGGTGGAAGTGCAGTTTACTGCACTTACATGGTGCAGTTTACTACTGCCCTGATAGAGCTCTGCTTGAGATTTTAAAAGTCAGCTTGGGAACTCAGGGAGAGAAAGAGACTATTATGAGGCTGTTTGCTATAAAGATGCTGCTCTTTCACCTGTCACAGAAATTTTCCTTAGAAGTGTTTATTCTCTATAGTCTTGTTTTCCCTTTGCAGAGAGGGACTTATTTATCTGCAGGACAATGGATTTGACAACTTTTAAAATAATTTTCCATTTCTGTATCATCTGTTATAATATTTTTTCTTTTTTTTTTCTTTTTTTTTTTGGTATATGGATTAGCATTTCATGCAACTGAGAAATCAGATTTCATCCTACAGAAAAAGAGAAAAATTCTTCCTCCTCTAACATATTTCTAAAGAGGAAAAATATTACCATTAGCTAAATTTTTATTCAAAGGATCTAGGAGATCTTTTTACCCTTTTTTTTTTTCTTTTTCTTTTTTTTTTTTCCCCTAACATCTACTGCTGTTTGCTTTCAAAATATTCTTAGATAAGTCTCATAGGGATATTCTTTCTAAAAGTAATTTAGGGACTCAATGGGATTTTCAAGTGGAGATAAAGGTATTACTATACCTCAGATATTGTTATGAGGAGGACTCATTTATTAAAACTTGTAAAATAATAATAATAAAAAGGCTATAAAAACGTATTGTCTGGATGAAAACTAATGGTTTCTTGTTTACATTTTCCTATGAAACACTTTTCAAAATTTGGTCTTGTTAGAAATATTTTCCCCTTGGACACAGGTTAGCTTAAAGCTTTTGTTTTCCCAGGTTTCTAAGAAACAGCCTTAGAGCTGAAAACCTTTTCTTTAGAGATGCCTCCAACACTTCCTGATAACTCTCCTTTATTCACATTGCACTGCGACTGTTTCCTGCACAACCATACAATATTTGATTTTTGTCTAGTTGATTTTTCCCCCCTCATAGTTCAGTGTTCACTTTCATAAGGAAGAAGTGTGAGCTCTTGTGTTTGATGCTGGTTTTATGCTGAGAGATGCTCATGATGGCAATGATTGCTTCTTAGCTGGTTCCCTGCCTGATGGGAATGGAATACGTGTATGGACTAGGTAAGCAAAAAGCCAACAGGGGAGGCTCATTTGGATCCATTTCCATGAGTGCCCAGGTATATTTTAACACTCTCTCATGGTATCATCCAGCTAATTAAATACACTCTGTGCAGCAAATTTTAATAAGAATCAGAAGAGAAGCAAGCTGGATGGCTTCGTGCTGAACTCTTGAGAACAAGTATCCTTGAAACGTGCTGGCTCACATCTGTATGCATTTAAAGCTGATTTTTTATCACATAACAAACATGTCATTTGTGTTCTGGACAGCCATGGTAGGGTGAAGAGTGGTAAAAGAAGCTGTCCAAAGCCTGACAACAAAAGATCTAGATACAGCATAGAACTAAACGGTGCTCAGCAAGAAACAGAATGAAAAAAAAAAGTCCAATGGGCGGCTCAAGGTGTCTGCAGGATCACTTGGGCATGATCTGAATAGCTTCCATGAAGAAAAAGTCAAGATGCCGATGAGCTAATTCCCTGAAAAAAGGCCAAAACAATACAAAGTGTATCCTTCGTATAGACAGTTTGTATCTATAAAGTTGGTTTTCAAATAAGTCTTAAGCCTCCTATAATGCATTATTCTCCTCTTGAATTGCTATATACTCAGCAAAAAACAAAATTATCAGCTCAAAATTATCTTAATAACTACCAAAGCGTGCTCTTCCTCTGGTGACAAATACTTGTAGCAGGAAACAGCAATGCTGAAATAAATAGTGCTGAAATCTCAAGACTTTTGAAGACTGTGACTACCTGATTTTGAACTTTGTCAGCTTATTTTTTTTCTTTTTTTGCTTTGTACAGTGCATTATTTGTGGTGAATAGGGCTAATCAAGAATTGCTTAGCCAAATAACTCCTTATTAGAAAATTTTGATTCATTGCTGTCAAAATACTTCAGGGTAATATACATATGAAAATACTTCTCAAGAGCGTCTCTTGGTCCTTTTGTTTAAAATATGTGAATACTGAGTGACAAAAGTACTTGACATTCTTTCATTATTTCCCGTAAGTCTCCTTCTCATGTGTACATAATGCCCCAAGAAAAATGAAAAAAGATGGATTGAGAAAATTTCACCTGATATGTCGCAAAATTACTAACCTGTAACTTTCTCATTATAAAACACATCCCAACAAACACATATAATATCAACCATATAATAATTCTCACACAAGAATTTCTTTCTTCACTTTTTTTGTTATCACTGTTGCTAGTGCTAGTGTAAAGGTAATTAAAACATCTTTTATTAAACTTTTATTAAACTTTTATTAAATTAAAATATCTTCTATTTTTTAGTAGTTGGGAGTATTTTAAGAATTACCTTGTGGGCAATACTTAGTAGTTGGTTAACATATTTTCTATTTTCAACAAAGAACTTTCTTTTATCTTATAAACTCTTCCACAGAGTTTTAAAGTCTGACAGCTCTAGGGAATTTATTTGCTTTATCAGTGGTCCAGAAATTGTTGTCTCTACAACTAGGAACCATAGGTATGAGAAAAGCAAAACTTTTAATACATGTCTCCAAAATCCACAAAAAAAAAAATCTTCTTTGAGCAATTCTTCTTTTACATTTTCACCTGAGAAATAGGAAATGCCTCCAAGAACAACATGTGAATTTTACTAACACCTGCCCATGTTGACCCTTCCTGAAAAAATACAAGGATTTCCACTGAAATGTCATTAGAGCCGTGTGACTTTTGACAAGGGGTTCACTTACAAATTGCAACTCTTTCCTCTTCTTATAACATTGCCTTCACTATTGCTTTTAGAAAGTCAAGAATGCTTGCATTTGTCATGGAAACCCTATCCATTTTTTCCTTTCTGGGAATTATGGGCAAAAACTACTTTTTTCATTTCAGAAGAAAAAAATAATTTCCTCTTACTGGTTCTAGAATGTTTTTCATTTTAGTTGTCTTATTTGGTACCTGTATAACGATTTGATATTTGCAGTCAGGGAGATGTCTCTTCCTTCTGCTCCTCACCATTGTCTCTAATCTTGTTCAGATACAGTCAATTTTCATATCCTAGAAAACATAAACCTGCATCTTTCAGCTACAATGATCAGCCTTTTCTGCAGTTCTTCTCCTCAGCTCTACTATATCGACAATGTCAACTTCATTTTCCCTCAAGTATTCCCACACATAAGGTTATACATTTTCTTCTTCTCTCATACCCTACTTGGCAAAAATTTGAAGAAAACATTTAAGTATATATATTCTTAAATAATTTATCCCATTTCCTTGTTTAAATGGGCCTAGGGCCCATTCTTTACTTCTGTGAGAATGCAGGACGCATGGCTTATGTCCACTTGACCAAATTCTATACATTTTGTTTAATACAAAAAGAAGTGCTGCTATTCACACCTTCTAACGATAATAATTCCTGACAGTGTCCTGATACTGTGCCTAATCGTTCTCTGGGAAACTGCTAGCTACACAGCCAAAAAATAGAGAGAAATTTTGCCCTGCACTCTTTTAATTTACGTTAATGACAAAGCCTGAGTTACCTGCTCCTTTTATTGCACACCAAGCACAACTTCCTCATCACGCTTTTCCTCTGTCGCCTTTCCAGATCATGCACCATATGAACTGCATATCCTGTGGTCTCTGTTTCAGCTCATATGAAGCCTACGGCCAGGTACATTCAGTATTGGCATATTAAAAGTGCCTTAGAAAGAAGTTGAACAGACACAGCAAAATTAATATTCTAAATCTGTCACATATCTTATTTCCTAATGTGTAAGATAAAGCTATGGTCTATCATGTGGTTCTGGCTGTGTCTGACACATCACATGCTGGGAGAAGGTCCATGGGGACTAATTCTCCTCACTTAACATCTTTCTTCTTCAAGCCTAGGGCATTCCAAGGTGGCACCTTTTCTCCCCAGCTGTTGTTCAGTGCCATGCTCTTTATCTGTTTTTGTGGCTCAGCAGAAAAGATACAGTCATATGGAGCAGGAAAGAGGCCACGCTGCTACCCTCTATGAGCTATTGGTAGCATAAGGGATCATGAAAAGGAAGTCACTTGTACGTACGTTGTGCTCAGTGCATGCGATCTGACAGGTCTGCGCTATGGGATTTGACACTGAAAAGTTCACATATTCTACTGAAAGCTTCAGAGCAACTCAAGAGGAGGTGGAGGAAGAAGGTTCCTTGTGCCACACACAATTAACTTCTTTTGTGAATGATGGAGAAAAGGACCTTACCCAAAACTGACAGCAAAGGTTTCTACTGACAGGTGAATGCTCCTTAGAGGTCTTCTACTTACGGAGTGACCTCCTATCAAGGCTCAGATCTCACAAGAGAGGCAGACAGAGGATTAAGTACCACAAAAGTTCATGAAGCTATAGGCCAGGTAAAGTGTGAAGGACTCTAGCAGAGCTATACAGAGAGATATACAATTGAGCTATATTTAGCTTGATACTTCAAATAAAAAAACAGGGCATACAGTTGCAACAAATCGGACCTGTAGGAGAAGGTAGTATCTTGGGAAAAAATGTCAAATATAATAGTTTTTCACTGTTTTTTTTTTTTTTTTTTTTTTTTTAATCTTAAAATGCTTCAGAAGGAGAGAGACCTTTAGGAAGATACATTAATGTAGTGTAGATATACTAGAAGTCAAAATATAACATTATCATAGTGCAAGCTACTCCAAATGTAGAAAACTAGAGTGATAAAATTCTATATGCATTTAATAATGATTTGGGTGCATTGAGCAAATCCATCAAAATCCACTTTATTTTCTTTGGAATAATATGCAAGCTGATCTAAATTTCCCAGAGACAGGCTATGTCATTGATCTATATTTAAGCCTTTTGATGACTTTCACTCTTGAGAATGTTCCATTTAGTATTTAATTATCCTTTTTTTTTTCTCAAAAGCTCTTTCAATACTCTATTTAAGTACAGTGACAGCATGAACATGATCTGATCACTGCCAATGTTGCTGCTTAGACTATGAACCACATAGTGCCATTTCTACTTATGAGAAAAAGTGACCCGATTGGGGTCATATTTCTCATTGAAAGAACTGAAAGGATGGGAAAGAAAAACTTTTATTTCAAAAACATCAGTGGAAGATTTCTTTTTATCACTGCTTGCCTGAAGTCCTTCACACCAGCTGAGTAGTTTTGAGTACATGTAGTTGAGATTATGCTATTCTGGAGGATCTCCAGAAATGTTATGAATTTTTTAAAATTATATATGTATTTGGCTTAGTCTCTTTGACTAGACTTATATTTTTCAGGCATGAAGGCAGTACTGCCTGCATGATACTTGTAGAACAAAAAAGTAATTTAAGGAGAGACAAGGGTAATCTATACATTTTGTGTCTGTTCGAGTTGTTGAATATGGCTAAGATGCCTTGGGATAACCAAGATATTAACAGTGGACCAACAACTGGACCTGTGAGATATCTGACATTTTCCGGAGCAGCAGCTGGAGGTTAGGTGGGATGTGTTGAAACATCTCAAATGGCACAAAATGCCAGATATGCATTTCTGTAGCAACATAAGGAACAGGAACATGTTCCTGTTTCATGGTCTAACTCATTTCCCTATCTTGTTTTTTTGTGCTGTTTGAATCACTCTCTGAGCACCTACAGCACATTAATCTTATAGGATACATTCAGGTATTCATTTTATTTTTAATTTCCTGATGGATTAGGGTACCATAAGACCTATTTAAAAAGTCTGTCAAGGAATGTGGTGGAAATATTCAACAGGCCAAGGAATGCAATGGCCAGTAGTTAGGCTACCATAGAAACTATGTCTAACAGTCCACATACTACCTATACATTTTTCATAAATTTGATAAAGATCAACCAAATCTGTTAGTATAAGCATGATTAGTTTTTAAGAAATTGGTCAATATTTCAGCTAAGAACATGCTATTTATTTGTAGTCAGTGATGGTCATTCTGTGTAAGTATTAGTAAATCAGACATTTTTATGTGACAAATAAACTTCACCTACAGCTGATCCAAATTTAAGGGTCTAACTTAGAAGATGTCATAGCGTGAATAATTATAGAGTTCCGGTTTATAGATACAGTGTGACTCAAGGATTCTTATTTCATTATCATCAAGTTCTTCCTTTTGCTGAGAAAAACAAGAGGATTTTTTTAAATAAAAAATAACATATCTTTTGCCAGTGGAGCATCTAATAGTTGTAGATATCTTCAAATTTCAGAGTGGATTGTGGAAATTAGGACCCTCCTG
>JAUBNY010000897.1:916283-927956 GCA_032275445.1 Crypturellus soui
GTTTACAAGTACTTTACTGTGCAGTATATTCGTTTCTCATCTATGAAATAAGAATAATATAACTTACACCAACCAAGGTAATAAGAGCACATCATTAAAAGGTGATGGAAGTTCAGGCATTACTTCAAAGCAACCTTTAGCCTGTGAATTAAGCAGAATACAAGAGCAATTTGAGGTACTGGAGTTCAGTTGTCCATTCTGTTAAATTATTAGAACAGACCCTGGTATGATTTTGGCATTACTCCTGGACAATTCCTGAGCATAATTCAGATGTTAGGACAGATCAATCCCCATAGAAAGCACATTTTGCCTACAGAGTCAGACAACTAGTATGGAAACAGGTCTCTGTTAGTCTCTGTGTTAGCAATCGTTACAAGAAAGGCTTAATTTGCTATTTCAGACAGTTTACATGCATGTAAGACAAACAAACAAACAAAACAACAACAAAAAAAGAGTGTTTCCATCACAATTTGATACAAAAGTCAAAATGTTCAATACATATAGAATGTTCAAAAATCAAAAAACTGCGGAGAGGAAAATATGCAGAAGTCAATCAAACTATTTCAGTTTGAAGAATTTGCTATTAATCTTGTATGCATGCTTAATCATAAATTAAAGAATCAAGATGCAAAGGTATTTTTTTGTTCTAAAATGAAATCCACCCCCAGTAAAATATTACAGTATCATAAACTTCATTTTTCAAAATTCTGAGGATGGAATCAAACAACCTCTTTTGCCTTCAGAAGGTTAGATTTTGATAAATCTGTCTTCCCTGTTGAAAATAAAATAGTAAAAATGAATTTTCAGACAGCTCTGGTAAATATCACCCTTTCATTTTTCAGACTAAGAACTGTAGTACAAGAATTTATTGCAGATCCTGATTAAGGGAAATAAATCTTAAGAAGGTGATGCTATTATGTTAAAACAGTGATCCATGACCCACTGAAGGGAACAGGAAAAAAATCAGTGAATTTCTTCTGGCTAGGAAACCAAGCCTTTAATCTAATATCTCGTGGGCTCAAATTTGTTCGGTAAGACTTGTGAGAAGACGGGAGTTGCACTGCTCAACAGATGTCAAGCTTCATCACCTGCATATGGGGAAGAAACTCCTACTGCACTGCATGAGTGAGGAATAAGAATTCAGAGGAGCCCAATTTCCCAGCTGGAATCCTTGCAATTTCATTGTATCTAGTTTATTTAACCCAATTCAACCTGATTAACAACTCTGTGTGATTGCTCATGACTTGCTGTTTTCTATTGTAATTTCTTATTACATTGTTGATAGCTTTTCAGAATGCTTCCTTTACACCTATGGTGACTTTAGACTGTCAGGAAATACAGAGGAAAGGAGAAAGAGATAAGGATTATATCTGTGTTTTCTCTCTTTAATTGTTTACATAGCACCGTGTTCCCTATTGACCTCATCCTCCTCTGTACTGGAAATTTTAACTGCCCACACAGCATCTGTCCCTTTCTCCTTCCTATCTGTGACTAAATGTACAAAGCAGAGAAACAAGTACTCTAAACTGAGCAGATGAGAAAACATTGCTCTGAAGTGATGTTACTCTGAAACAAATCATTCTGCGGAATGTTTGTTTTAAATCCATCACTTTGTTGGTCCAGGATGATTTTCTTCCTGAAAGTCATTACATGATTTGACAAGCAAGCAAGCAGGCAAAACAAACAAACAAAACCCTAAAATAAAATAAATTCCCTTTTCCTCTTTTCAAGAGAGAGCTACAGGGAGATCGCTGAGCACACAGGTCCCAGTGAGGAGCTGCTTTGCAAAAGGAAAGTTCAAACCTGTACCACCTCAGAAGACACATGACCTGGATAACCCCACAGTTGTGCCAGTTGATGTTGCCTTTATGGAGATAGGGGTTCAGGTGTCACATCTTCCTCTAGCTCTACCTCTAGCGAGAAGGACTGAGCCAGGTGACCCAGGAGTGGAAACCCATACACGTCACAGGAAAAGCAGAAAGCATAGCAGCACAGGCAGAAGCTCGTGGACAGCAATCTTGTTACCTTATCCTGCATGAGAATAAGAAAGTGTCTATGGGACATGAATGTCACTTGACAAGAAAGAGGTAAATTCAGTCTTCAAGAAAGCCAAGTGGGTTGCTTCGCATTTAGATTACCTGGAGCCTTGTGCAAGTTATCATGGAGAACCCAGGGGAGCAATCACTGCTATTCTGGTCAGCTGCGCTTAGGAGTGATGGATTCAGACAGGAACAAGTTCAAAGAAAGGCTACTAGGGAGGCCTGGGGAATGGAAAAGGCTATTATAGAAAGGGAGCCTTAGAAGCATGTCTCTTAGGCTCACAAAATAAAAATTAGGTGAGTATGGGAACATACTCAGGAGAGCTAAACACTAAAAAGCGAAAAAAATATGGAAGTTAATAGTCAGTACTTACACCAGAAAAAATGCTAGCTTTAAGCTGGAAAATAGAAGCAGGTTTCCAGCAATCTAGGTTTAAATAGCCTTCCACAAAGTGTATGGAGGCTGCAACCTGGTCAAATTTTAAAACAGAATTTGATGAAATTATGAAAAAAAACTATTTGAGTCTTTTTCTCACTTTCAGAAGCAGCTAGATGTGGTTTCTTCAAAAATCACATTCAGTTCTATTTCCTAAGGGCCAGAAGAAAAAGCTTTTCCTCATCTCCATCATTTCTAGTCTTTCCTTGGGGAGCTGTGGCACTACACTCTGCACTTTGTCCTGTTGTTGATGGTACAATTGCAGGGACAAACTATTGCAGGTTTGTGGGAAACTAAAGCTAGTATTAACACCCAAAGCAAATTCTACCATAGATATATCATTTCCTGGTACTATAGAATCCTAACAATTTTAAAATCTATTTTTTCATACTATTTTTAAAAATTTCCTTAGTCTTCATGAGCTATGTGATATAGGGAAATATGACCATTTTATATTACACTGAATATTAAGATTCACGAGTGTTTAGGCGTGTTAAATAATCTTTTACACAAGGAGCCCACACCAGGGACTAATCCATATCTCTCTTGTTTTACATTTATTTTCTAAATAGATAAACAAATATAAAAAAAACTTCTCATGTTCTGTCAGTTCTAAAAAAATACTAAATTTCAGCAGTATTTTAGTAAGATTGAGCTTAGATTATACTGAAGGGAGTCTTGCATGAAGAAACTTATCTTCAAGAGTTCTTAGAACTTGATTAAAACAACTACATTGGAAATATTTATACGCATTTTTGATATTCGATATAGTTAATTTAGTTAAGAAGCATATTTGTTATAAATTTGTTTAGAAAGACTACAAAGAATTGTTCAGTTGCGTGCTGAATTCATTTGAACACTGGAACTACAGGCAGAAAACAGAATCACCTTGAACTGTAGTTTTGGAACTGACACAAAACTCACTGCAAACAATATAAAAACTCCTGAATGCTGCTGTTAGTTTACTTTAAAAAAAAAAAAAAAGATAAACTATATATTGCATTTCTTCTTTACACTGAATAATAGCTACGTCTACGATTGTATTATTTTTCTATGGATATATACTGAAACTATATATACAACTAACCTATATACAGCTATCCTATATTCTCGCAACTAAAGTCTACTCCTACTTCATATTGATTATATCCTTTGATATGCTTTTAGTGACCAAAAAGATAATCTTGTGAACTAGAGAACACCAGCTGATTCTGTTGCAGACAAGGTATCTGCACCAAGGGAAAAAGTATATACCATCACTCAGCAAAGCATGACTCTTCCTTGACTGTCACTAGGGGATGTTCAAATAGAGTGTGATGTCAGTTATTACTGTGGGTTATTTAGAGATTATGTTCTACAGCTGCATTTGGTGTGAGGAAAAGAACTTGTGGGCACAGAATATGGTATTTTGTGTTACTATTTTATGGTATTTAGTGGTTTCCTCACTTATCTTTAGGTCTATGATGAGGTAATTTCTGCTACTTAAAGATATTTATTGCCATATCTAATGAGCCAATGAGAAAGTAAGTGATTTAACTTGCAATGTAAATACAAGATCAACTTAATAAATGAGATTATTTACACTGCAATATAAATTAGACCATTCTAATGGATTCCAGCATTGTAATGAAATAGGAGCAAGTGTGATGTTTTACTACCTGGAAGGTTATGATTTAGCATTCTAATAAACTATCAATTTATATTTCTTAACCAGTCCCAATTTTTCCCAGCCCATAGACATAAACTTGGGTTAGGAAAAATAAATAAGATTACACAGTACATGTAGGATGAAAACTGATATGGAAAATTAACCAAGAAATGTTGTTTTGAAAGGCTGTTTATCTTGACTTTCTATTGATTTAAATATAAGTCAGACAGACTGTACTCTATCAAATCACAGGGTGTCATTGCGAGTGCTTGGTAAATTGCAAACTTACTGAAATAATCAAACTACTTAAAAAATGCCTCATTTTCTGCAGTATTACAGATGTCCAGAACCATTACATTCCTTTGGAGAAATAGAACTGGGAGTGTCAAAATCGGGATGAATGGTAATAGAGAAAACCTCTTAGTCTACAGAATAAATTATTGGGGACTTTTCCCTGTAGAAAAGAGAGACCTGAGAGTCTGGTACCTCTTGATCAACACAAGACACCAATAAACACAAACATATACATTGATGCATGAGATCAGAGAGAATTTGGAAGAAAATGCCTTGTAGTAGTATTAAAATATATTTTATAATTAATTTTCACCTTACTCCTCTGTTGCACATACATGTCTATTCACAACTGTAGGAGAAATGCAAAGAAGAGAAGCACAAAAAGCTAATGCATCCAACATATGAACCTTTTTCTCAGAGAAGGGAAGCCAACTTTCTCTGTATTTTTCTGTTTTGTTCTTGTCGTTGATTTTTCACATAATTGTAATTTAATTTTTGAGGTTTACTTCTTTCAGTTTTTCAGCGTGACGTTAGCTTTAGATTGATTTAAGAATAAACAAGTTGAAGGAAAATAAAAGGAAAGAAAACAAAACAAGTACCTGTAATTTAGATGTCTGTATAAATGTTTATATGTTCATTTGACTTTGAAACTGTTCAATATCCCAGGGAGTGCTCTGAGCATCTACTCAGGAAAAGGAACACAAAGTTACCTTGTAAAGGCTTTAAAACACAGTGCGTGCTTTGTATTGTAACTGTTCCCAGCAAATTTGGAACATATTTTATTAGTTATATCATACCAAGGATCCTATCAAGTACATTTCACCTTCAAGATCAAGAGACAATGGAAAGTCAGAGAAGAGACTTCTGGGTAGAGGACTAAGTTGCTGACAAAGGGCAAAGTTTAAATAAAACATGTTCAGTAGAGTTGAATCAATACTTTATTTGTTAAGGAGAAGTAAAAGTACAAAAAAGCTTGTACAACTAGGCATAAAAAAGTGAGAAATCAATTCTAGTTAATTCAAAATGCTTGAAGAGTCACCTATGCCATTATGTATGAATAATTCAGCAACAGAAATTTATTGCAGACACATATTGTTTGGTTTGGATTTAGTTTTGCCCCTCGTTTGACCTGAATCCTGTAAAGAATGATATTCAACTAATTGAAATAACATTTTTCAAGTAAGACAATGCCTTAGGGATATTTACAGACCAATACTGAAATAAGATTTGAAAGATGAAATGTCTGAAAATGTTTGATAAATAATATTATTTTACAATGTGTTAGCTATTGTATATAAGGGTCTTCCCATGCCAGTTATATTTGCCTCTTGAAAACAAATTTCTCTTCCTTCCTATCTCTCTATTCCTCTTTATTTCTCTCTCTTCATTTTTAATTTGAAATAGCAAGTGTTGATCACATTTGAAAAAGTTTATCATTCCTCCCTATCTTCTTTCACAAGATATTTTTTTGCAAAGACATTATTGAGAATAATCGAAATGCACTGTAGCAGTACAAGATGTTTGCAGATGGAATCAGCAAAACTATTACTCAGGACCTGAGATACTACACAGATATCTAAAATTGTAGAAGAGCAAGATTGAATAGGTATGTTCATACCTATGTTAGAGACACCACAATAATCTTTTGAAAAGCGAACAACGTATGGAATCCAGGTATGTTTTGTTAATAGGGCTTATTTGCATACACTAACACTTATTTTTTCTAGTGTTCTTACCAAAAAGGTACCCTCACCGGCTCAAGTTTATGTCTCAAGTCCTATGTGCTGGGCTTAGAAGCCAGCCTTGAGATGTTCTTTCGCACTTCTCTCTAAATTAAACAGGAAAACACATACAGGAAATTAAAGTCATTCGCACACAGTAGGACTCTGTTGGACAGAAGATGCTCCATGCACTGAATTTATTTAGATACAATTTTTCATACAACGCTTAGTACTGTCACCATCACTATCTCCAGTGACTGCAACAAGCTTTATATCTAACCCGTGGCTAAGATTTGAGATATCAAGATGCTTCATTTAGTATTTAAGAATTGATGCATGTAACTGTCCCCCAGAAGGTCTACTCCCTAGTGTTGTCTCATCCTTTTGCGCATGTAAAACTCTCTGGTACCTTTCTGGTTGGTTTGAATATTCCATGTGTGTGTTGACACGTGTATTTGCTCAAAAACTATCAGCTTGGGCACCAATATTCTGTCACAAGTCAGACTCAGGAAGAGGAATCCTAAATTTCTGAGATCCTAAGAAGAGATTACACCAAGAGGTCAGTTCTGATTATATACTGATAGCAATGAGTTAATTAAAAATATGGCTATAGCCATCTACCCAAGCTTTCCTCAGATTTCCCAAGATTTCTAGGAGTTTTCAGAAAGATCAGGTAATAAACCTAACAGCTACAGCTACAGTAGTAAGATGAGATATGCTCTATTTTCTAAACCCAGGTTCAAGCAGCGTGGCATGGTTTGTGCTAGTCCAGCTAAAATCTCTCAGCCAAAAAAGAGAAATGACCTCTTTTCTGTGGTGATTTCTGGATGAATCCAGTAGGCCCACACTAACACCAGATCAGTCTAATATTTTAATAATATTGGAAGTCATGCCAAACCTTGGTTCTGGTTTATTAGTTTTAACATAGCCATTGAGTTTTGGACATCTGCTCCATGTTGAAGAAAAGGAATTCTGGACAAACCTCTAGGACCTTGTTTGCATACTAACCCATTGCCTAAGTAGAGCAAAGATGCTTTGATATTTCTCAGAGGCCCTTTTATTTATAGATAATACAGCTCAAAGTAGTCACTAAGGCTGACCGACGAGTTGTCAGCTCTAACCAGGGCAACCTAGACATTTTTTACACTGTCATTACAAACATTTTCCAAAGTTGTATTATTTTCTCACAGGCAATTGCATAGAGAAGCTGCCAGCCACTGTCTTGTCATTTTCTTGTATCCTATGAACAGCTTACTGCTTAAGACTTTGGTTTATGAACAGCTCAGTGCAGGAAAAAAGAAGCAAGAAAGACCTGGGAAAAATATTTATCCTCAGTCATTATTATATATATTATGTACCATACTCAGAAGACTCCAGCAAGCCAGAACTGGAGTTTTCACATAAATTTTGCAGTTATAATGGCAGAAAGTAAAGTTCAAATTTGATATAGCAGGAAAAATCACGAGTAATTGGGAAAAAAAAAAAAGCCAACAAAAAACATAACACCTTCAGTGAGCATGAACTAAGTGGCTTATAAATAAAATTGTAATTATACTAAACATTTTTTATTGAAGCGTATATCATTATCCTCTGGGTAAATTATTCAGTGATTCATAGTCTAAAACAACATAATTTATCACTTCAGCAGCAATTCTTGAGGAACATTTGTGGGAAATCACAATTAGGATTTAGGGTCCCATTGAAATGAATGGCGACCTTTTCATGACATCTGAGCAGGGCATGCGCAGTCGGGATCTGTACAGGGGGGTCCATATGTCCCCTGCACGACCCCTAGGCTTGGCGCATGCTCAGTCAGGCCGCTAAGGCCTGACTGAGCAATGCCCAGAGCCTTCTAGAAGGGCCTGGAACCTCGTAGGTGGGGGCCAGGAGCGTCTGCCCCTGGAGGACTGACGGCCCACCAACCAGGCCGGACCAATCAAGAAACAGCCCCACATTAGCATGACGCCAATCCTGTCCCTGCTCCTCCTTGTTCCTCCCACTCTCCTCCCCTTTCTGAAAGTTATATAAGTTGTTGCATTTCCTTAATAAAAGTTCCCCCCCTTTTGGATCTTTTGTTGGTTTGGTTGTTATTTTGGAGCCCTCCCAGTATTTCTGTTCGCTGATCCTGATTCACCGTGTGAAGCAACCAGGGCAGTGACAGGTGAACATACTCCGAGCGTCTGCTGCGGTGCAACCCATGGCCTCTAGGAGGATCTCCGGAAGAACATCCTCAGCTGCTACTCCCTTGTAGCTGTATGCCCGGAGTGGTAGGGGGTGCCTCGCCCCTTGGGGTGGAAGGGGAAATTCCATCGCATCGGGGGAAAAGAACACGTGGCCTCGAGAGCCCTCGCGGGGATTGTACTTACCTGGTGCCACGAGGGTGGGCCCCGGAAACTCCTGTGGCGGTGGGCCGGTTGGGAGTGGGGTTATAAAGAACGGCCTGGGACGCGGGTGTGTGGGATATCGGGTTGGCCGGACGGACGGGGCAGCGAGCGAACGACAAACATTGTCTTCCTTTTGTATTCTGTGGGAAGCCCTTCATACAAGAAACATTCCTTTTGAGGACAAATGGGAAACTCGCATCTAATTTTATTAACAGAAATACACTCAGAGTAACAAACCCAGTTAAGATTTGGTAAGTTTTGCTACCTCCTTATGCCATTCATCCAGGTTTTTAAAGTCACTTTAATCTGTTTGGGAGAAGGCAGTGTGAAAGCATGAAGTAATCGAGAAAAAGGAGAAAAACAAATAGCTTTAATATAACCTAGTCAGCATTTCTACACTGCATTAGTTGTTTCAGCATAATAATTTGCCAATTTGCTCCACATACACAGACATTTTTTCCAGTGAAATTTAGGTACACATCCTGTGCTAGAATAAGAGTCATCTTTGTGCTTTACAATTTCTTTGCTCTACTTACTGATACAAAATCCGTTTAGGAGAAACTGTTTCTTGAGAATATTGAAAGCATACATAATCAGCATGGTTCTTAAGGCATCTCCAAAATATTCAGGACACTTTTATGTGCAAATATGAAATATTTGCACCAGTTTGTGTTTGTTAAGTTTTACCTCTGCAAAACCAATGGGTGTGAAATTACAAGTGCTTCTTCAAAAGGGACAATTTCTGTCTTCTCAAAGGACAAAAAAAGAATCAGATGTAGATACAAGCAAAGTTAAGTACAAGGACCATATAAGGCACATAACTGAACCAGCCAATTTAGGAATGTAATCCCCTTTTCATTAAAATGAAGGAAGAGAGAGATAAGACACTCCAGAGGTCATTTAGATTTCAGATGGGTAGCATCATTATCTTTTCTACAGAAATGAGGGGAAGCCTAAACTAACTTCTGTTTGTATACATTTCAGTGAAGTGTTTCAGTTCAAAGAGATAGATGTGGTCATAACCTCTATTGAAAGTTCTTCAGCAAAGCTTCTTCAGCCTTCAGTGATGGTCAGAGTTAGGTTGTAGATCAAGCCTGCTGACTTGAGCAGTACTGTGCATCAGCAGGCACCTTCCCATTGCTCCAAAGAGAAGATACGGACAATGTCTGACACGGCAGGGCTGTGCAAATCTTAATGTCAATGACCGTATTAAGTATTTATCTATACATTTACCCTATCTTTTCCTCCATGGTAGGTGTCTGTAGTAGGCATTCCTGTCGTAGGTATTCCAGAAGTACAGTACCTGAGATAAGCAAGCTCATAAGAGAAACCACATGCACCATGAATGCTGCAGTCTTCCCTGTCCCCCTGATAGCCACTTTCTTTTTTGAACTTTCATTATTTCTGATGGGCATACTGCTCAGCAGCTCTTGTGCTTTTCTACTGCTGTTCTGCACTAGTGTTAGATTTTCATTATTTTTTTTCTGAGACTATTGGGAATTTCATATTCAAACGCCTTTTGACCAGGATATAACCAGAAGCTTTGGAGAAAACACATTAATCAGTTTTATCAGTAGAGTAAAATTAATAGAAGTGTTAATAAAAGTAAAATTTAGGCAGGGTTTGAAATCCAATAATAGCAATACACAGGACTTTACTGACTCAGTGGCTCAGGTAGCCATGGGAAATTAGTGATATTATCTTACTCACCAGAGGACCCTGATATTTGATACAATAAAGTGTATATATTATGTATTCATTGTTAGACAAATAAAAATAAATGCATGGATAACAAATGTAAATTAGAAGATGACTACACCTGCGCTCTCTTCTGTCCTAAAAATTCTCTGTGGAGATGGTACTTAACAGTTCTACTGTTATGAAGATTGCTTCTCACCAGCCTGATAAGCTGCTGTCATGTATGGTTCCTCCAGAGATTATTATGAGAATGGACAGAGAATATTAATATTGTGTTCAGGTTTCTGAAACTGTCTTTCTGTGCCAATATTTGCCTGGTCCAATTTATGCATTAGGAACTATTTATATTATCTCTGATTATGGCTATACTGATAAATTAAACAGCATCTGAGACTATGCCCTAATAGAATATGGAACTGGACTATGCCCAACTGGAATATGATTTATATGTAAATGATTTATATATGTATTTTTGTGTGTGTGTATATACATATTTAAAAACATTGCTAAGCAGTTAGAATGGTCTCTTACATTGTATTGACCCAGACCAATAACATTCTCCAAAACAGGTCCTGGTGGCAGCTTGGAGGCTAGCCTTGTCTGGGAACCATTCCCAATGGGCAGTCAAAGCTGGTGACTTGTGTTTGGAAGCTGAGTCCAAAGTGAAAATGCTGCCTGCCAGTCATTCTCAGGGCCCGGAGATGTTTCCAATGGTATTTACTAGTCTTAGACAAAGTCTCTACAAGTCAGTTGGAGAAGCCAGCTTTGAAAAAATACAGTGGGTACAGAGGCTAATTGTTACATAAGAGTTTTTCAGTAAGACCAGGCGTGTTAGACACATTTTTTTGGGGTGCAACACAAAAAAAATAATTGCAGGAAAATTTATAAAGCTGCCAAACTCTGGGAACAAGGAGCAGATTTTGTCACAACGACACATCACTGTGTCAGATATCACACGCTGAGGGAAATCGGTCCGGCATGAAAGCCTCAAGCTAGTTTCAGGGACACTGGAGATGGATTTTCTCCCATAGGCCAATGTTATCCCAATTCTAAATTCCTTGGGGAAGAAAGAGGAGAGGTGGTTTCATCCCATTGAATCATTAAAAATCTGAAAATTTGTCCCAATAAATCCTTGCTAACATATTGAATCCCTTTCCTTTTCCTTTTCCTTTTCCTTTTCCTTTTCCTTTTCCTTTTCCTTTTCCTTTTCCTTCCAATAAACTCTGTTTTGGATTATTTTTTTACTGTGGCTACTATGATGAGAGTACTGTTACAGCAGGAGGTCCAGATCCGTGAATATTACTATGATGATATTGTTTATCCCATAACGAAATAAGATTGTGAAGAAATATTTCTTTGTGTGTTAGCAATAATACTTCATAATGATATATATAAGTAAATATATATATACATACATATAACCACTTCTATCACAGTGGCCTGCTACTACCTG
>JAUBNY010000897.1:937881-960481 GCA_032275445.1 Crypturellus soui
CCTCTCCTAAAGTTATAAAAGTTTGTGTTACTTCCTGAATAAATTGGCGCCGACCGGAGCTCGTATCGAGTGTGTTAGTGTCGGCGTCCAGGTACGCACCCTGCGGGTACCCACCTATCGCAGAACCTTAGAACCTGAGGATCCAGAGGGAGATCATCAGTAGCTGCAGTCCCCTCGCAGCTACTCTGTGGGTTACAAGAGGCAGCCTCGCCTCTTGGGGGTGGTAAGGGAATCCGGCGCTACAGTGCGGAGGACGGAAAAAGATCACGCAGCCTGCAGACGCCTCGTTGGGACGGCCAGCGACGGGCGTCTTCAAAATCAACAAAATGTGTTATTTCTATTAAAATATATAGGGGGATAATCTCTTTAAGGACAACCTAATAGAGAGCAGTTCTTGGCATGAGGTCTAGAAGGTCGAGCTTAACACCCTTTGACATGACTGGACACTAGTTCAGACTTCCTTTTTTATCCTCCATTGTACCAGAATACAAGCACTAGCAGAGACTGGCTGTGTGAATAAAAGAGTTTTGATATGCACAATTTGCATGATTCTCACATGTTATGGATATATGGATACAAATAGACATATATATGCATATACAGATATGGATATGTATGGAAATATATGGACATATATGTGCAAACACAGATGACATCAAAGTTTATGCATCTTTGTACAAGTTTCTAATGCAAATCTGATTTTAGCTAGTGTTCAGATGCTATGGCTATGATCATAGTGGACGAACTGCTCATAGACAGACTTATATGTTTGTGAGTTTCTGCTCAGCTTGATGAAAAGTGTGGACCTAATTTTATAGGAACTTTTGATTAGAGACAAAGAATATTTCAAAATTTTTCTTTCTTTATATATGACAAAATTCATCTCCTTCCCTTGAGACCTTTTGACATGGGAAAGATTTTGAAACATGGAAAATTATTAGAGGGGAAAAAAGACCTGGGATTCTAAGTTACTTTACTTAATGGATATGATGCATATTTTAGCGTAAGTATACTTAAATAAGTATTTCCTCTTTAAATTCCAGATACTTTGTGTGAGAAGATAAGTACTTTTTTTTCTTCTTTTTTTTGCCTGGTATCCTTAATATCTTTCTAAATGAATAAGAAATTATATATTAACATGGTATATATATTTGAAAAAAATGTTGACATAAAGAGATTAAATTAAATAACATTAAATTAAATTTGATGTGACTAGATATAAAATTTAGAGCATATAAAATTATTTTCCTTAGACACAAGGTGAGAAATTCATCTTACCTAACCTTAACTGTCTGGACTATCATTTAGGATCATACTGCCATCAATGAAGAGATAAATGAGCACTTCCAGAAGGTCATTCATTCTATTTTAAGGTACCTGTCTTTATAGATGCCAATTTCTGTCCTTTGATTCTTTGATAGAGTCTAGGTGAGTGGCTTGGACTAGATGTCAGATTTAAATGATCATACTCTGCACTAGACCCACATTCTTCTCTCGTCCATAGCTGCGGAAGCACTTAGATCACATATAAATTATTTATCTTAGATTAGAAGCAGAGAGAGTATATTGGTAAATTTACCTGAGTACATGCATTTTCTTATTTTTTGTTCCAAGTACATGCTATTGACCACTAGGAATAAAATTTTGGACTGTTTTGATATAATGAAAACGTTTCTTTGTCCTGTAGTTAAGCAAGTCATATGCTGCTTTTTCTTCTGCAAAATTTAAATATATCGCTCTATTATTTTAATAGAAATATTAATGTCCCATGGTTTATCACATTTAATTTCTGCAGATGTTCTGGAAATATCGTCTAAAGTTCAGCCCCCACTGTAGCTGTGCAGAGAGCATTTTCAGAAACACTGAATTTGCAGTTATCAGCAGACTGTCAACAGGAGGAGAAAGAAATTTAGCAATTCATGATTTTCTGATAACTATGGAAGGGCCTTGTGGAGTTTACCATGAAGCCAGAATGACACATGGCTTAAAGGGGAATCTGATTTTAACCTATCTCTGGAAAACATGAATCACAACCACTTACTGCAACAAGCCCCTGAGGCACGTGCTTGAACACAGGGCAGAATAAAAAGTGGGTTCCTGAATTATTTTAAACAGGTATCAGGTGAATAATGGAAAATGCTGTAGAAGATAAAAAGAACAGAGGAATAAAGTTTGAAAGAAAACATCACCAAGATTGAGGGACTACCTTTCTTTTTTTCATCAGTTACACCATTCTGCATTGACATGTGAAAATTAAGACATCGTGGAGTCTGAAAAATAGAAAGGTCCTGAGTCTTATTCTTTAAGACAGCCTCAAATGGTTTATTATTAGAGAGCTATGGATTTAGCTGAATTGAAAGCCGATGGCAAAATATTCTAAAGAATTAGGATTAAATAAAGAAATAGGATTAAATATCTCCTACTCAGAGATTTAATGATAAGATGGGGTTTTCTCCAGTCTGGCACACAGTGATTCGTGTAACAGAATATCTTGGTGTTGCACTACAACCCAATAGGTAGCTGTGTGTCTGGGACCATACAAAATCTACCATTTCTCCTAATCTTACATTCTCTGCATGTGTGCCATTTTTTGGTGAGGGGTGGGGAAAGGAAATGGGGAAAGAAGTGCCCACGATCCATTCAAAACGTCCCCTTCCTCTGTCTCCCATGGTAGAACTTGCAATTCTTGAGGCATCTGTAATAGCAGTGTTTACTTCACAGGGAGTTGCTGGAGCACTCCCTATATCCAATGGCAATTTAATTCGGTTAATAGAATTTGACGTGTTACTCATTTGGCCAGATGCAGATATTTTCTTTGCGTTGTGTCCTAAACTCCATTAACCGTCTTGCCTCGCACCCCAAGGGCTGCGAGGGAAGCCTAGGGTCACTTGCTGGCATGTAAAGGCTCTTATATTTGCGGATATGTGTTTTTAGTCAGAAAGGCTCCATCCCACGGGCAGCTGGCGCCGGCGAGAAAACCAGCTGAAGCCATGCTTAGATGTTTACCAACTCTGGAGAGTAATGGGATGTGACAGCCCCTCTCCTTCAGAGTCACACCTAAGTTCATTGCCCTCTTCCCCTGCTTTTTTTTTTTCCTTTTTTTCTTTTTTTTTCTTTTTTTTTTTCTCCTTCAGAAAACACAACAGACCTTTAGAAATCCTGTGCATGGTTATGGCTACATGATCTAATTTCAGTGTTATCAGTGGCTTTACTAACCCAGATTCATGCATCAAGGCTTGTAGAGCTGGAGGGAAGATTAAGAGATCATCTATTTCAGTCCAGTTCACTAATTCACAAGTATGCCTATGTTCCTAACAGGCATTTCCTCCTCTTGAGTGTCTAAAAATAAGAAGGAAAATAGAGATTTCACAGGAAAAAATGCACTCAGCAATGTCACCTGGTGCTCCTTATTGCAACACCTTTGAAAAGTGGGAAAGAACCACCCTCTAAATGATTTCTTTCACCTTTTATACCACAAATAGAGGACAGAAACAGATGTTAATATAAGACATGTGTTGAAGTCTGTATTAGTGATCAAAATAAGATAAAAAAAGGTAAAATCAAATACTCAATACTCAATCAAATACTCATTGTTGATCTAACAATAGTTTGATTGATTTGCTGTTTTTAATAACTGAAATGCAACAGAAATAGACATGCAAGGAATCATTAGTGTCACAATTGGAAACTGTGCCAAGGAACAGGCACCCTTCTACATTATATATACCTGAGAAACCAATAAGCCACTAAAGTTCCTGATTTTAATTGTGATATACCCCGCTTGTGAATATCTGAAGGTTGCTCACAGTCTCTGGATGATGTACTGTCAACCAAAGCTTAAGAGGGAGAGCAAACTCATTACCCCACTTAGACTGAATATGTGGTGGTGAAATCACTTACCTAATTTGCTATACATATTTAAACTTACATGATAAGTCACTGGCTTAAGGTGTTTCATTAAATCTGTGCAGGTGGTCAACAGAGTTTTGCAAGTCACTAGTTGCATCCTTGCAAGATATGTTTAGCATTTTCTACCCAGATAGTTAGAAATGCTCTCCTCTAGTCCAGTCTATTTTTTTTTCTTACTAAAGCTTATTCCTCTAAGCCTTTCTTAGTAGCCATAGGAAACAACCTATCACTACCAGTAACTATCCCACTTACAGCTATGTTTATATAATGGTATAAGCATTGACAGCAGGACATTTCTTCAGCATAAAAAAAAAAAGACATTAAAGGAAAAAAGGGGAGAACTTAACAAAACTCAAAACAAAACTTATTAATAGAGGACTTGTAAGCAGAATATAAGTTTTCTGATTGCCTAATCCTAGCCATGTTGTTTTTTGCTTTACCAGATTCCTGTGGTTGGATGGTTGTATACAGGAGCACGCTAGTAAGTTTAACAAGTTACTGAATTGAGTGCATGGTAAGGCATCTTCTGAAGTCTCAGTACAAAACCTTTTTCAGTACCTTATCCAAGGTACTTTTTTTTAATCTAGAACAGTTTCAGCATCATAAACATATTAGCATTAAACTACACCTCTCCAATTTCATATTAGCCTAGACATGACACAACTTTTGTAAAATGTGGCAGGTGTTAAAAGGAAGTCCAGTCACATTTGTGCATTCACCTCAAACTGTTATGATTTTATACCTTTGGGCCATATAAAAGTCTTTCAGCCTTTCTTCCTTCCCTTTAAAAGCTTGTTGATCTTTAAAGTCGCATTCCTGTAAGCTCCAAGAGCTCTCAGGGAGCCAATGCATATGCACAGCGTGCCTGGTGTCTGCTCAGGCTTCACAAAAATCACACACGGGTGTGTTCTTTTATTTCTTGTGTGATATTAAGATTGGCTAAGTACACCGAGCCCTTTTTTGAAAGACATGTCACCTTCCTCCCAGCCACCCATTTAGAGAATTAAATCTTTGGTTACTGGGAGGTGTAAGCAGATAGAGTTTCTCTGAAGTTGTCTAGACATCAAGGCATATTGTATAAAAGTAATACCTTCAGAAGGTGTCATTTCTGCAGACAGAAATCTATGATGTAACTGGACATCGATCTTTCTCCCTAGTGTACTCACCTTACTGATAACTACTAATAAATACTATTATGTCGCAACATCCACCCTAAGGAACTCAGAGGGGGAAGTTCTAGAAAGGGACAAACTTAGTTCATGCAGATTTATTTAGTTGAAAGGGACTGTGCACAAAATGAATGTACAAGAATTATTACATGCTTATAGTAAGATGCTAGCTCAAAGAGACACCAAGGGCAGAATTAATAAAAAGAATGGAAAAAAGAGTAAGGAGGAGCATAGTGACATTATTATTTGTATCACTGTGGGCAGGCCAACGTGAACAGGTTCAGTACTAGAGAATGATCTCAAGCACACTTGGTTAACTAGCTATATTATCTTCTAGTTCTCAGAACTTCAGTGAGTGTGCAGACTGAACTTCAGCAAGCCTACAGATAGAATATAACCTCAACAGGAGGTGCTGTGGATCTGGATTTCCTTAACATTTTCCTGATAGGCAGCCTGTATCAGGAATCTTCTTCTAAGTAGAAAAATCTAGCATGAGTATATGAATTACTTGCATTCATGCTGTGGCTTGATTCTGTAATATCTGCATTTCTGCTCTGAGTTACACTGAGAACATGTTTTCAATATGCCTCCCACATCCACTGATTCATTGTGAGATCATTGTTACAGTCACAGATTTAGAAATCAACAAATGTCTGCAAAATGCTACCAGCGGCTGTAGCAGAAGCATGGAATGACCTTCTGAAGATTGCTTGAGGAAACCTTGTAAAATTTTTCTTTGTTGACTAAAAACATGTTTGCTGCATAGCTAATGTTTTTCACTGCCTCACATTCAGTTAAAGACAGTGATTTGGACTGACACCAGTCATAACTTTTCATGCTTCATGGCAGCCCCCACCTAAGCTATTAATTTACCACGTGCTTCAGCTCCTGAAGAAAAGAGCTGTCAACATTTTTTCTTAAGCCCTAACCTAGAGTGCACTGAAACAAAAGGAGGTTTTACTGGAATGAAAAATGTACAATATTCCAACAAATTTAATCTATTTCTCACTATTCATATAAACTGAAAAAGTTGAATGTTGAGAATATTTACCAAACTTCTGAACCTAATTTTAGTCTAGTCCTCTAAACCCAGTATTTTCTTTGCATGCTTGAAACACACTTTTTGTAATATTACAGAGCTGGACTAATAGAGCACTAGAACGAGGATGGTATTGATCACCACTTCTCTAGATTTTTACTGCCATAATTAACATGAGATTTAAGAAATGGTCCTATGTATAAATACTTGGTTTGCAAACACAACTTTCCAAAATCTTTGAGTCACGAATCTATATGCCATGTTTCATACATCAAGGAGTGTATATACATATGTATATGTCTCTCTCTATATATGTATGTATGTGTGCATCTTTTCATCCTCAAAGATAAAATTTGGGGTGGATGTTTGCTTTAACATATCAGTCCACATTTTCTGGTTATATTTTTTCTAATTATTTGTGCTTGTGAACAAATTTGTGGGTGTGTACCTTGATTTTTCTGTATATGAACACTCACAGGGCCACTGAATGTTCAAAGCTTTTGGGGAGTTTGAAGTTAGATTCATCTCTGGCTCATTTAACTACAACTGATATGCAGGTTTGAGTCCAGGTCATGAAGCTGCTTGAATGGTTCCAGCATCCCATATAAAATTATATGCTTCAATGGATTGTGTAGGAGGATTAAATCCATTTGGTCCATTCCATGTCATGAACAATTCACACACAGAGCTGTTTGAGCAGGTTCCTTGTTCTGTACAGCTTTGTGATCACGAGGACTCAGAGATGTTTTGTGCTAAGCCCTCGCTCAACACTACTATGTCTTCCTTCTTACATTAAAAAATAATCATTATTTCCCTTCTTTCTGAATTGCTTCTGCCCTGCTATAGAGTCTGGAGAACCTATGAACATATTCCCAGAAGAAATCCTTTCTTCAGAGTCTCATCTACACCTGTCTAGGTGTTTTAGATAGAATACTACTTAAAATAATATTGCTAATTTTCATAATTAAACATAAGGATTCTCTTTATGAGTCTGTTTCAACAAAGTAGTTGCAGAAACCTTAAATGAACAGGTTAGACATCTGATATTCAACAGATGTTAGCAATTTTGGATTGTTATGAGGCGAGGAGAATTTCCATATGCTTTGCACTTCACAGGGAGAGTTTCCAAAGCATCCACACACTTTTTTTTTTCCATAGGGAAGCAATAGGAAATTATTTTACAACTTTACATCCATAATTTATGATCTTAGTTCCCTATCACTCCTTATTCATCAGTACTAAGCATAGATACTTCAGCCTGTCTGTAATCTGCAACACCTGTAATTTACTTAGAAAGACACCATTTTCATTGAGTAGAAAGACACCAAAGACATTAAAACTGCATAGGTGAAATACCTAAATCCCTGTGGCACAAGTTTCTTTCCTCCTCTCAAATTCTTTAAGTATTCAAGTCATCAGTCTGTTGAGGAAGTAACTAAGTTTAATGTTTAAGTCTTACTGTTTAAAATGTAACTCAGCAGTACATTTAAAGTTAAGCTTTTGGCTGAATAGAGCTGAGGAAAAAAGATGTTTTGTTGCATTGAGACCTTATTATTTCATGGATTTGCCCAAGGTTGTATCATTTGTAATTGAATATTTTGTTGATTTTTCAGAACAGCTAGTTTAAAGAGGGGAAAAATATTACTCATTATTTTTATGGGAGTCTATGGGTGTTTTTCATAGTCTTAGGGTATATATGTTGTTGGGTAGTAAAACAGGAGTATGGAAAAGAATAAATATAAAAAACAGTTTTTCTGTTTCATCCAGAGTCCTGTGGCTCCAATTGCTTTCAGTATCTCTATTATGAGTGAATTCGTGCAACCTTTCTAGATATTTTTTATTTGGTAATTACATTTTGTTTTGTACAAAGATGCACATTTTTATTTTACTATACAGTAACTCACCTACTCCATGAAAACATTAAATAGTACTGTACTATTATCAACCTAGAATCTCAAATTAGCTTGGGAGAAATAATAGCCTGATATAATGAGTGAGATGCAGGTTTCTGACCTAGTATTTACTCACATGTGAAGTAGAAAGATAGAGGTGAGAAGAAAAGAAAAGACTGCCACACAAAGATTTGTGTTGTCTTTTTACCTGGGCAAGTGGTACTAGGCAAAACTTTGATTAGAAAATTACTTGAAGGTCCTCTCGAAACAGAGAAAGCAGGTCATGAGCCTGAAAGACACTGGCTCAAAAAGGGGCTGAGGGTCTGTGGACATGAATTTGTCCCCAAATTGCGGTGTACTCATAAACCACTAATGCAATCCTGGCTGTTTTCCTAAGGGAATGCCATACTCTTAGAGAGCAGAAAATGCCATATCCTTAGAAGAGAGCAGAAAATGACATTGCTGAACAGAATGTGATTGAGACTAGAGGAAGCATGGGATACTCGTGGCCACATCAAGGACAATATGTTGCAGAACTGGAGAAGGTACAAAAGGACAAAGTATCAGAGGATAGAAGAAAGCTTCACATGGTGAAAAACTTTAAGAGTTTAAGCTATATAGTTTATCAAACAGAGTGATGAAATGTGATTTGTATACTGTTAAGGTATTTTTTATTAATACGTTAGCTGATATGCTTTTATTTATTTATTTATCTATTCATTTCTTTCTTTATCTATTTATTCATTTATTTTTATCCACAGAAAGGATGAGGCATAATGAGAAGCAATCTCCAGAGATGGAAGCTAGGCAAATCCAACTTCAGAGTGGTGCTTAGCCACAGCCAATGCAAAAGAGGTTGCCTAAGAGCGTGTTCAGGAGCACATGAAAGGACCAGCTAGTCACAGGGAAGAGAAATTTTTATTATAATGGGAATGAGTCATTAGACCAGATGAGAGTCTGTACATTTTGGTAATTAATGAGCCCAGATTCCACCAAATTTTTATAAAACTCAAACTTCTCTGTGTTTTCATAGCTTCTTGTATCATACTTTTGCTGAGGTCATCAAAAGTTATTTGCAGAACAACAATCTCATCCAAAGTTTCTTCACACGAATTATTATACAATTACGAGGTGGTTTTGAACAATTAAAAAAAATATATAACCTGACATTTAGTACATTGGCATTTCCTTTTTTGTATTGTTTTCTAATAAAGTTTAAATATTCTGGTTATCTGTTTTTGTCATTTTCCATTTGTTTAGCAATTAATATTTAAATTTACAACTTTTATTGAAAATCAGTAGATAGAAATGTAAGTGGATATCTCTTGGTTCATATAATTCTTATTTCAAATGCACCATGATAAATCCTTAAATATTAATTGCATATGAAAAAGTAGCTGTTCAAGATTATTTAAATAATCTCTGCCTTTTCATTATTTAGAGGCATGCTGCTCATAAGAAATTTCATAGCACAATATTACTGTTTCATTTCATCATAATTTGTTAGTCTTTAGGTTCTGTATTCATTTTTTCCCTCTCCTTTTCACAAGTGAAAAATCTTAACTTTTTTAATTTATTTTACTGAGAAATGAATATTTTTAAGAATTGTCATCTGTTAAAATACATATTTCTTTATTTCTTCTTTTCTTCTTTTGTATTTTTCTTTATCCATTACTTATCTTTTTTTTTTTTTTTTTGAAAAAGACATCCTAAAAATCCTGAAAATGATCTAGGTAAATAACATAAAGCAGAAAATATATAAACATATTCAGTTGTAAATAGTGAAACATACCATTTGAGATAAACACTTTGGAACAATCCCTAGGCTACTATCTGCTCATATACACTATTTGGGAATTACACAGATAAATGTCAATATTGTCTTGTAAAAAGATGCTGAGAAAGAATAATAGATCTGTAAGTATGTCATTAGAGCTTTCTTAATATTTTAAGAAAATACTAATTCACTTCATGGCAGTATAGGGATTTAGAAAAGCGAGATCACTACAAATGAATAATTTACTAGGACTTTTAGGTTGTTGGTCTTCTTTTCAAATTAAAGGGTTCAAGTCTATTTTTCATTTTAAAATGTATCAAAGATCTTCAGTAGTGAATTGACTCAGGAGTTAGTTTTTAGTGAGTAACACCAATTTTCCAGAGGTTTTTATTCTATCCAATCCTGCATTCATAAACTTATTAAGATTTATACATATTTTTGACTTTATTGGGTTTTTGCTACTAAGTAGAGGAAAATATTAACTCTTGTGAATTATGATCTTAAAGCTGAAGAAGCCTTGGCCCTAAACTCAGATACTTTCTTTACTGTAATACTTTAAAATCAACATGAAGAAAAAGAAGACATATAGTTGACAGAACCTACTTGTTTATATTTCTTAAAAACTAACATTTTTGTGTAGTCTAAACAAGAATATATACTATAAAAGGCTCTGAGGTTTTCCAATTCACAAATCAAAGAGCAGTAATGCTGTATGCCTGTATTAATTTTGTCTCATTGTTGAAGCTAGTTGCATTTTCACTTTGACTGCAAAGCTGATGAAATTGTAATTTGTTTAATATTTTATTTTCTATTTTAATTGCTACTTTATCATAAATATTCCTGCAATTGAAACATTTTAAAATGTTTAAGGGGAAATGCTAAGGTTAACCTTTCAATTTGGATTCCATGAAAATAATTGTTCAGCCATTAGCTACAGCTGAATGTTAATATAACTGCCAGGAATTGCTAAAAGAAAAATGTTTGCATCACACCAGAAGTAAATAAATAAATAAATGTAGCTAATTCACAGTAAATGGAAACATATTGACCTAATTTCCTAGAGAATGAAAGAGCTGAATGAAGGAGATCTGCTAGTATAAATTGTGCATTTTCTATGTCAGAAGAGCACACTGGAATGAGAGACTAATGACCAAATCATCCTTGATGACAATCTTTTTATTTTTCTTGCCTTTGGTGAACTGGAAAAAGTTAGTGCTATTGTGTTATCAGCATCCTTGATAAAGTCTCCAAAATCACAGCTGAACTCTGAAGCCAGCTTAGACATTTTGAGGCTTTTTTTTTCCTATCAGTAATATTTTGGCCTTCTTGTTTGTCAGCCTTTAGATTGTGCTGCTTTCTTATTTTCACTTCCTTTCTCTACTATCTTCTGGACAATTTTATAGCTGGGTCTTAAAAGAAAAATAAAATAAAATAACTTATTTATTTATGAGATATGTCATATCTCATGGAACTGAGGATTGATTATTAATGTTTTTACACAGTCAACAGCTCTAAAGTTGCAGCCGCTCTAACCCAGTAGATGCTGGCTCTGAGGTGGAATAACATATTCCTCTCTACAACCTTCAAGCTCTCTGCTGCTTCCAGGACACGTATCCTCTGTCAAACCTTCAAGCTTCATGCACACTAACGCACAAAACTGGTTTGTTTTTGTTGCTGCTGACATTTTTTCTGCAGTTTGTGACTTTAGAGGAGAGAGCACTGAAGTGAAACAACTTGGGAGCTGTGCTGTAGGGTGACAACATGCCATCACTCTCCAACTACGGGATGCCCTTTCTTGCAAGCTGGAAGTTTTGACTTTAAGAGTAATTACGTGATTCATTCTGTGTTGCATCACCTGCAGGACTCAGTCCCTGGGTTCAAAATGAGGAGGCTCACAGTGGTGGTGTCCACACTTTTCCAGACCTGCCCTTCCCAGTGGTAACTGGTCACACTTGGGCCACATGGCATTGGCCTAGGGTCTCCTCTGTGCTGCATGGCATGTCCCTAATGTCCAAAAATATAACTATGTGTCTGTCTCCATTGTTTTGCAGGATTTTCGTGAACAAAAGGCAAGAATAGCAGTAGGATTATGTCATAGCCTGGCATGCTGCAGGTATAGGAAGAGTATGGGGAAATACTTGGGGATATAAAAGTTTCCAGTATAACACTGAGAGATGCTGAGGGCAACAGGAGCCCAAATTAGTTTTAATCTGCTTCCTGTTGGGTCAGGACCTCAGTGCAAACTGTTTGCAGGAACTAAGTTCTGTTTTAGATAGAACTGGGTGATATATGCTGGTGTATGAACTGGGAGTTAAGCTGTTTGGCAGAATAAAAATAACTTTTATGTCTACAGCATCAATACAGTCATCTTGGAATTTGATTTATTTTTATTTTATCTATGCAAAATGAACACAAGAAGGAAAAGATATGAAAGGACTGGCTTGTTTTTCTGCCACCTACAAACCAATTGCTGCCAGATTTGAGCCATGAAGATGATTAAGGGACTGAAGCATTTGTCATATGAAGAAAGACTAAGCGAGCTGGGCCTGTTTAGTCTGGAGAAGAGAAGCCTGAGAGGAGATTTGATCAACCTGTGCAAGTACCTGAGGAGTGATTGTAGGGAGGATGGGGCCAGGCTCTTCTCTGTGGTGGCCAGTGACAGGACAAGAGGTAAGAGGTGTAAGTTGAAACCCAGGCAGTTTCACTTCCATGTGAGGAAGAATTTCTTGCCTGTGAGAGTGACAGAGCCCTGGAACAGGCTGCCTTGAGAGATTGTGGAGTCTCCTTCTCTGGAGATCTTCAAAACCCACCTGGATGCCATCCTGTGCCACGTGCTCCAGGTGTCCCTGCTGGAGCAGGGAGGTTGGACTAGATGATCTCTAGAGGTCCCTTCCAACCTCAACCATTCTGTGATTTTGTGAGATCCTTAGCTGATTTAAAATGTCTATTTGTCTGTCTTAACATGTGCATCTCAGCATGTGAAGCTCAGCTGAATGTCATATTCTTAACAGCAAATTTAGTTACAATGTAAAATTAAAAGGGAGGGGAAACAGTGCACTTCAAATGACAGAAAACAGAACATAATGTTTTGAGAGATATGACCTGAATTTTGTCACTGAAAACATTAAGCAAACACAACCTAATGTTTCCTAAATAAAGTAATACCTTTAAAACTATTCTTAAGCACATGTCAGTATTATTAGGCTTGCAATTTAAATTTTATTCTTGTTTTCCTCAAATAATCTTTCCTCCTGGCCATAGCAGTGTCTTACCATAAATATGTGCAGTACATATTCTGGGGAATAGGTAGGATTTCGTTTGGAACTATGTCATAATCAGCAGTTCAGGCTTATGTCACAGTTTAAAATTTTGTGTCATATTTTAAAATATGCTAAATATCCATGCCATGCAGAAGGGATGCAAAAGGAATAGTCTTATTTCTGCCACCAACCTGAATAATAGATACAAAAGAAACACAGAACTGCATCACAATCTTCAGGATAAATGCATATTTCCCAGAGGAGTGAAAAGGCAGGAGATGACACAGTCATTGGTACAGCCTAGCACCTCACACATTTCCTACCCAATGTAGTAGCATCTCAGTGTCACAGCACAGAGATGGGAAACTGAAACAGAACTTGTCTGTCTTTTCAGAATTTTGAGTCAGAAAGCTCAAATCCTATTTTGTAGAATCCCACCTCAGTTATTCACAGTATGAGAAAAACTCATTTCAAGGCTGTTGTGCCAAGAGTCAAACCAAACGCCCCTTTATGGCTGCCTTGTCTTCTCAGAGAGCTGCTTCCAGCTTGGAATCTGAAGGTCAGCATCATGGGATGCATTGCTCCAAATCAAATCTCTAATGCTTAAATTGGGTTTGAATTTTATTGCAGATTCCAAAGACTTATATAAATTATTTCATTAACAAGCTGCTTAACACTTTGGCAATTATAAAGCTACTTAATTGAGAAATGAGAGATCAGTTTATGTCCTTCAAAGATTCCAAAGCAATCTCAGGAGATGAAAATGAAGTGCTTTTGCATTTGCTAACTACCTGCATGATTTCTGTCTTCTTTCACATAAAAATGCATTTTCTAAAATACTTTTAAATTACAGTGACTTTAAAACTGTGCATTAATGAACTATATTAAGTGTGATTAGAAGAATGCTTCTGTTTTTCAGTTAATCTTTAATGGGGTCAAAAAATCAAAAAGTGCATATTTACCTGTCCAGATTTTTGGTTAAATCTTGCATTTGAATGAAGAGGTCAAGTGACATGTTCTTTCCTTTGTATCAAGTAGCAATGAATATAGTCAGCATTATATGTCCACCTCAGGTGATAATAATTTGATTAATTATAGCTATAGAAGATTTGAATACATAAATGTTTTTGCTGATCTTTTATTTGTTTGTTTGATTGATCATTTAAATTTTAATAATGAAGTAAAATTTTTAACATAGCACTATTTAAAATCTATAGGTTTAAGCCTGGACAGATTCCATAGCTGTACTTACCCTAACAATTAATAGAAATCATTCCCTGGTCATTCACATGTGTTATACATACTATCAATGTATTCAGGTGGTCCCATTTTCCCTGAGTGTTCAAACATGATCTCATAGGTGTCAATGCCTGAACACGGTCCCTGGCAGAGCTTTCATCCTGGGCTGCCAACACACTTACAAACAATTCAAGGTTCAACCCAGGAGTTACCCTGAGCCAGGGACCACTTCAAACAAGCAGAGATGCGTGTGGCATCTTTTATCTGAAGGATAAAAAGAGTTTAATGGCCTGGACACAGATTGTTCTTTTCCAGTTAGCCTCAGGGTTTATGCATCTTCCTGAGTAATTTGTTTTACAAGCATGGACAGTGCTGACCTCTTCAAGATGTGGGACAACACAGATGGTAATGCTGGTTTTTTTATTCTATATATTGCTATAGCAGTGTGCTATATGGGGCAAGAAGTTTTCCCCTAGACAGCTACAGGAAGCCATGGGGAGGTGGCGTGCACCCAGGTGTGGGAACTGTAGCTTCCAAATACAAAAAGGAAGGTTTTTTTTTTCTTTTTCTTTTTCAGATGATCTGTAGTCTTTGTGAAAAACAGCCACTGTCTGACCCCTGGTTCCCAAATCACACAGGCTGCTGCTCCTCATGGGGAAAGAATTGTCATCATTGGCTTCAGTTCAGAGTAGGAGCTTGGTTCTTTCAGAGGTTGTTGCTGTGGCTGTCAGTTCTTGCTTATTTCTGAGCAGAATGTTATATCCATTTAATAAACAAGGGCGGAAGGAACAGAAATCACTTCAATTTAGAACTCTGTTCATGCAGGAGATTGACAGACTTTTTAATGCGTTTTACTGTATACACACGATAATCATTTAAAAAGGTGTTTGAATCAGGGGAGGTTCCTGAGGAGCACTCTTCAGAAAAGCCAAGAAGAAAGCATCAGGGAACTGAAGGCTGGTCATCCTCACCTCGATGCCTGGGAAGGTGATGATGCAAATCTTCTTGTCAGACATTTCCAAACATATTATGGGTGAGAAAGAAGCTGGGAGAAGTGAGCAAGAAGGGGAAATCATGCATGACCAACACGATAGTCTTCTATGATGAAGTGACTGGTTCAGTGGATAAAACACAGGAGCGGATGTTGTTTACCTCAGCAAGGCCCTGTTTCCCATAGCATCTACACAGGCAAAATGATGAAGCATGTGCCCTATAAGTGGTCAATGAAGTGGACTGGGAAGTAGTTGAACTGCTAGGCTGAGAAGGTTGTGATCAGTGGTATGAATTCCAGCTGGATGCCAGTCACTGGGATGAGCAAAGGGAGCAAATGGAAGTAGAAAGTCCGGCAATGGGGAGGAATAACCCCTTGCACCAGTGCAGTCTGGAGGCTGACCAGCTGGACTGCTGCTTTCCAAGAGAAGGGATGTGGAGATCCTGGAGGAGAAGTTGAGCATGAGCCAGCAAAGTGGTCTTGCACCAGAGACAATATTTAAATATGGAGAACTTTTTTGAATATCATAGAATCATTAAGATTGGACCTTTAGACATAATCTACTCCAACTCCTCCACATACACAGGGTCACCTAGACCATGTGGCACAGGATTGTGTCCAAGTGGGTTTTGAAGATCCCCAGAGAAGGAGATTGCACAACCTCTCTGGGCAACCTGTTCCAGTGCTCTATCATCTTCACGTCAAGAATTTTTTCTTTAAGTTCCTGTGGAACTTTCGGTGCTTCAGTTTGTGGCCATTTGTTCTTGTCCTATCTCTGGCCACCATTGAAAAGAGGCTGGCTCCATCCTTCTCACTCCCTCCATGGAGATATTCAAAACCTGACTGGACAAGGGCTTGAATATGTGACTGACCCTTCTCTGAGCGAGCAGGTTGGGCCAGATGATCCCTACAGGTCTCTTCTGACCTCAGCTGTTTTATGACTACACTCCTAGGCTTATCTTCATATGCTGCTGGAGACTTCTCTGACTGTCATGTACTTTGCAAATAAGCAACTTTCCCAACTTTTATTTTTCTTTCCCTTTCTGTATATAAATTCATCACCCTCTGTGGATAAAGAATAATTTTGTATTTCCCCTTAGCATGCTCAGATGAAAGTGATTGCTGATTTTCAGTCCTTTACAAATAAATCTTGAAAAAATAAGAGGAAGTTTAATGTCAGCCTCAAACACCACTCCACCAGGGCCTTAAAACCTTTATCAACATTTAATTTGGGGGTGAGAGGAAAGGAAAAAAAGCAAAAGGTACTTGCTAATCTGGTAACTGTGAGGTTCAATCATTTAGATGAGTGATCTGATGAAGTGAACTGAGCGGGCAAACCAAATAAACACCTATTGTGCAGACAGACAGTAGATGAACTACTGCTGCTGCCAGTACTTGGAGATGCACGGAATTATTAACAATATTTTAATGGGACAGGTCGTACCTCAACAAGTTAAATCAATAGCAGCACCAAAATCACTGCTGAGTCTCATTTGTAACGGAGGACTGACACACCTGACCTTGGCCCTGGCTAACAAGGATGCTGTCATTAACAGAATACATAATGAAGAGTAAAAGCTGGCTATGCTTGACCCAGCTTTACAGAGTGACTTACAGATTACATCCTTACCACTGCAACTCATGGACTGGATACAATAAAAGGAGGGAACTTGCTTTTTTAGGTTATTACCATCAGTCCTGTGCAAATGATGGTGACTGTCTGTCCTGCTCCAGACCTGAAGAGTATGATCATCAGTGGGAAACTGCCTCAAAAATGTAATGTGTTGGGGCCATATTGCATCTCCACATTGCTAGAGAAGTTGAATTGCTCATTTGCAGGGTATTCACTCTCTGTCACTACCAAGTCAAATTCAAAAGCAATATAAGTCAAGTAAATATATAGCAAGAAATGCATAAAGGATCTTCTGCTTTAAATGACAAATTTTCTTCTTTTAATCTCATTTGCAGAAATTATCTCAGTGAGAAATTTGAACTATAGTTTGCTGATACTGCTGATTTAAAGACAGACTGCTTGATAACCAGCAAAACATCTTCCAGCAAAATCTCTATCTTTCACACCACACTTTCTTGTAGGAAAAAAAAAATACAGAGGGAATAGATCACATTATTAAAGCATTCCATAAAATGATTATTGAACTCTACAAATTAATCCTCATTTCTTATCATATTAATAACTGCTAATATGGTGTTTTTCCCTTATCTATTTAAGAGTATTATGTATAATTTTATCTAGTTTCTTCTGTGTAGAATTGAGGTCAGCAGGAAAGTGATCAAAAGTGTAGTATTATGGCATAGCAATCTTTTAGTGCTAGAAATTATATGAGTGAAAATATTCAGGGAATGAAAGGTGTTTATGTATGTCTAATTTATTTTGATTAGATTAAGATTTATATTTTATTTTCCTTTTTTATTTGTTTGTTTTTATGTTGGTTCTTTTTTCCTTGAGACAAAAGTTGGCACTTTATTTCCAAGGAGGAGATCAAATACTCAATTTATATAAAAGTATGCATATAAGCAGCTTTATATACATATAATAGCTGAACTAGTGAAAAGAAATAAAATTTGAAGGAAGAGGAAGCGAAAGGGGAAAGGGAATGGAAAAGTGAAGGGGGAGGGGAAGAGGTTTTTTTTTTTAAATTATATGAGGTCTTTCCCCTAATGATAACTAATATTCAGACTACAAATGCATTATCACTCACATGCCTTCTCATGTCTGTGATCATATTTCCTTGAAAGTTACTTATCTTCAGTATCTACCTGTTTATTTTGTTATTGCAAAACTGCAACATATATCAGAATCAGCCTGCAGATACAAAAATATAGTTCAAAATCTCTGATTTCCTGCTGGCCAACTGGTTCGACTGGCAAACTACATATTTTTTTTTTCAGTTTGGCGTCAAATAGGAATGTTGATAAATAAAATAAAATAAAATAAAATAAAATAAAATAAAATAAAATAAAATAAAATTTAAAAAGTTTGAATTGAACCCAAAGTGAAATAGCTACCATATTAGAGGCAAAATACAAGTAAAATTCTTATCTTGTTTAGCCTTTATTTTACCAGAAGCAAAAAAATCTCCTTTCATTTTGAGGTTAATTAAACTTTTTTCTTTTAAATTAGATCTTTTTAAAAATAGACAATGCTGTTTCAAAGGAAATAGTCTGAAAACTTTATACCTGAAGAAGTGATTTATTTTGGTATTTTGGAAAATTTTCCCTTTTTTGATTTTTTGTTTGTTTCATTTTGTTTGTTTGTTTTTGTTGTTGTTTTGTTTTTTGTTTTTTGGTTTTTTTTTCACTCTCATTTCTTTTAGCAGACACAATCATACAAATACTCTGAAATCCTTTTTTCCTCATTGGGGAGCAAAAGAGCCCCTTGCTACACAGCACAGTTCTCCCTCTGCTTACCTGAACTATGCACAGCAAGTCACCATCCAGAGACTTGGACAAAATACGAGAGAAATGGCTATTCCTCAACGCAATACACCAGTGAATTACCCAATGCCTCAAGGGCTAAAATACTTAAAATACAAGATCTTTTTTTTTGAAATGTTTGCCAGAACAAGTCAGGATTTCACAGACATTTCAGTGATATGGAGAAAGTTTTGTACATTGCATTCATCAGCTATGGAATATACATACCGGGAAAGTATATTTGCAATGTTTACCTCAGTGCTTGGGAGTATGTACTACCCTTTTACTGTAAAGTTACTCATAAGCCCTTATTGGCTTTCCAGCTGTCACGATGTCCCTTAGAGTGGTTTAGGCAGTTAGAAGTTTGTTGGAAGGGGATGTAAGAAAAATAAAACGAGCTTCATTAGGACATTATATCATGCTACAAGACTGATGGAGAAAGTGGCTGAGAGAGATGAAGAAGCTCAGGGAACAATCAATCAGATGAGTGAGTTTTGATAGGGAAAAATGGAAAAAAAATGTAAATATATATATATATGATAGCGAGTCACTTTTTGATGAAGAAAAGAAAAAAGAAAGTAGTAGTTTATATCAAAGCTGAAACTGGGTCTATAATCTTATCTAAACCTGAATTTCCTGCTTTGGTCAGCTACATACCACTGTGCTTTTAAACTTGTGCAACTCTTTCAAGGTGTGGTCTATGCTTGCTGAAGAAGTAAATATGTCTTCATTTCATTGCTTCAGCTAGAACCAAATATTTTCCCTGTTTCCTCAATTCTTCTATTTGTTCACCCTTTCCAGTTCTAACAATCACAGATAGGGGAACTCCCTTGGAAGAATATGCTGATTTTAATGCAGTCTTTTATTTGACATGATGCAGCTAAAGAGGAAACATATTATTCTTTTGCTTTCATCAGTGCGAATTTTATTGCGACATTTACTGTGTGATTTTATTTTAATTCCTATCTTGAACCATGTAAGAGCTTTTGGTCAATTTACAATGAAATCCAGGTCACATGTATGTCCAAATAAAAGCTGGCTTTCTGGTTTTATTTAATTTTAAAAGACAAATGCAGGATAACACTTTGAAGGCTCAAGTATAATGCAATCTTAATTTCTTGTATGGATATAGGTACCAAACTGTAAGCCTCAGTTTGAGCATTGCTAATATTTTTTGCTCCATGCCTCAGTATTGAAAAATGATAAACAAATAAACAAAATGCCATACATTTAAAAGGAATTTGTTTTTAGCGAGGTAAATGTCAAGATTTTTTTTTCCCCACCTAATTCTTGCTAAAGAAGTCCTGAGGGTTGCAGAACCTGCACAGAATAAAAAATCCCACAGTGCAATGAGAATAAATTAGAGCCCCGTTTTGTGTCTGAAAGTCTCAAAACACATGTATAAGGGAGCTGGGATGAGGCAGATGTAGCAATACTTCCCAACATCATTCCTAACATCATCGCTATTTTGCAAACACGTAGGGTGGGTGGGCAGCCACATCACTTATATCATTAGCCTCAGATACCCCTTTATGTTTCCCTTTCCCCCCAGATGGAGGAATCAGGTGTTCTTCACCTGCTCCTGGGAATGAATGTCCTTAGTTTTTCCTTTCATGAACCTTTCTTACCTGGCAGTCCAGTAGGATAGGCAGGGAGCTACTGTAATTCTGCCAAGTCTATGGTGCAGTCAAAAATAGGTTGGGAAATGGAGAGTTCAATGACATATGAAGAAAGGGAAAAAACTCTTCTTGCTTCTACTGTACTCACCTCTTTCTTTCTGTTACATCTGTCTCTCTTTATTGTTTGCATTTATTTTTAATTAATCCCCCAAACTAAGTTTACTATGATTTCTTGGGTGACATTTTGATCCTTTATTATATTTGTATAAGTATGATAAATGCATGGAATACTGAAAGGCTGATCATTTGAGATTCAGTACATCTAAATGAATTCCAACATGAATAATATGCAATGACTTAGGTCAGCAGAAGTTCTAATGTTTTTTAGCCAGCAGGGTTCTCAAAAGAAAAGTTTTGCATGTACACACACACATAAATTTCACAAGAGTTTTAAGAGAACATGATACAAAGGGTATATTGTACAAAATATAGCATTAGAATGACTACTGAAGCATGCAAATGTGTTATTTGTATTTACCATACAAATATATGGTAAATACTCACCATCTGCTTTCTGAACAAAGTCATAGGATTGTGAGGCTGTCAGGACCTTACAATTTTCTCCTGTGTTTCTCTTTTTACATTCATTTCAAGCTGACAAAGATCATTTCAGTGAGTTTGGGAATAGCTAGGAAACCCCCCACTGGCAGCTTCTGTGCATTTTCAAATGCCTTTGTCTGTGCATTTTCAAATGCCTCATGTACATTCCAGTGCCCAGACTGTTGCAAAACCAACAGAAAAAAACACATCAGGATAGGTCTCAGTCATCCCCTGTACTAGCTACCTGGGCTCCATCCAGACATGGACATGTCAGTACAAATGCTTGAGAACTCTACAGTGCATTAAGAGCACTTCAGCAATAAACAACACCTATCAACACCACCAGGAACACCGACAACAGAGCTCTGGAAAATTGTTATGCATGATGATTAAAACAGTGTGGCAAGGACATACTTTATCAGGGGTCTTATGAGGACAGACACCACTGTCCTCAAAAGCCGCTCTAACTTAGATGGTTAAGATCATCATAGTTACTGCTTCTGATATTCTGCTAGTGACCTAGATGTACCTAGATGTAAAATAAAGAATTTGAAATAAATGTCTGGGGCGTGGGTCCATGTTACTTTCATGATTCATGTAAAGCTTTAGGTTTCCACTGTAGTCACTGGAGGAAGCTAGAAACACCTGCAGAAAACAATGCAGAGACTAAGATGATTCGCACTGTGGAGGTGCCTTTCTTTATTCATTTTCTGTTGAGGGTGCCAAGTGCTCCTGTCAAATACACCATAACTTCTACTTAGTATTTAAGGCGGAGTTAAATTTATTTGGCCTTACAAAGGAAGATGCAATGACTGACACAGTGAAGAAATACTTATGAGTACAATTAAAGCAAGGATCCAATCTGGAGACACAGTCAGCTGACCAGACACAAGTTTATACTCCTAAATAAATAAACCGTTCTCCAAATGTCATTGATGGTATAGATTAGACTTCCTCCAATTTACTAAGTAGATTTTTTAAATTCTCATTTGAATGACTTAGTATGCAGCCCTGTGCGGCCCTGGCTTCAGGTCAGTCATTAATATTTAGCTGCTTCTGCATGTGGATATCTTAGGTAGCTAAAAGTGTCCAGAAAAGGAATCAAATCATATCCAAATGTCATAGAATTCCCCCAACATTTCAGCTGTCTTGCTGCTATCAAGTATTCATAACAGTAGTGAATTTTAAAGTGAAACTTGCAGGCAAGAGGTATCCAACTACCCAACATTCAGGCACCATTGAAAGAAAGAGCTGATACATATGTCTGAAACAAAATTTTAAGGCCAGTAGGTAAGTGTTCATGACAACTCATCTTAAGGGTATTTTGATGAGATATTTCCCAAGGTTTGCCTTTCAAAATTTATTGAATTATTCATGGACACTACAGGTTGATTTCATCTCTACGGAAAATTCATGACCTCTTTATTCACTTTGCTGCTACCGAATTCCTCAGGGCTCAACAATAGTTTTAATAAAATGTCATTACAAGTATTGGGCATCATAGAATATGAGCTTTTCTGGAACTAAGAAAATATTCTAATTTTCTTTAGTATTAATGATTATTACATAAACTAAAATAGACATAGATATATCTATGTATATCTATGTTTAAGATCATATATAATTTGCCAAAATCTCTTAGCCTATTAATAAGGTGAAGCAAAATATAA
>JAUBNY010000897.1:960581-972735 GCA_032275445.1 Crypturellus soui
AAGTCTTCAATAATCTCTCTTTCAGAAAGAGTTCTAAAGAGGAGATTTAGTCTAAACTCACCAATATTTTAAATCTGCTCTTGTGAGTTAAAAACCGTGCCTCTTCTCTTTCCACTGAATCCTTTCTGCCTCTGCATGGTTCTCTCAAACTTTTGTCATTTTGCAGTAAATAAAATTGTTGATTAACCACCTATACTCTAGCAATTGCTGGAAGTTAAGCCTCCTTATCTGTATATCTGCATAAGAATGAAACAGAATAAAACAGAAATAATTACATTCTCAATTATATTCAGTAGCATACAAGGAGATTTTTTTTTTTACCTTTACAATTATACAAATAAAAATCAGATATAGAAAAGGAAAGGGTTTTGAACTTTAATTTTCTTCTGTAACATCTTAACAAATTCAGATGCTGGTGGGGAAATGATAAAGGTTTGCTGTATGGATACCCTGCTGCAAGTGGAACAAACAATTGTTAGACACAAAAAAGCTGTGTGACAACAAATCCACATGATCCTCTGGAGAGGGTGTACAGAGATAAAGATATATTTTTGTTTACTGCAGGAAAAAATATTGTTTCTAAAGATTACTTTTCCCAGACAGAATTACTTCTGTAGAGCATTAAGTTTAGGGAAAAAATAAATAAATAAAAAGGATCCAGGCACCAACAGATGAGGACTCAGAGTTTATGCTTAATCTGTGATCTTATGGAACTTAGAGAACTTTGCCACCCACTCCAGTTTGTTATTGTTCAAATGCTATGATTAAAATATTTCTCATCACCCTTTCATATTTTCTCCGAGGCCCTTAGCCTGGAATTTCTTAACAAGCCAGCAGGTAAGATGATGCCAGTCATCTAACTGAAACTTGAACTACTTAATAAGAAGATAGGATAGGCTGTAGTGATCAGAGGCATAGCTTGAACAGGCAAACACACAGATTGTCAACTGCTTGTAATGTCCAATTATGTTTATACACCCTCTTCCCTGTTCCCCTCTTTGTTCCTCACCCATTCGCTCCAAAAATTTCCGTTGAAAGATTTGCATAGACTCATAGTCCCCCGGTGTCTAAAAATACCCACATTTCTCATTTCCTCCTTCTTTGCAAAGTCCAGGTTGGCCATGACTGTAGCTTCTCAGTGGCCTAATTTTTATGACTGCAGAAGTTAGGACTCTGCTTTAGTCTCTGTTACCTCTTGTCTATTGGATTTGTGCATCTGAGCATTTTGTTTATTGTTTATTCCTTTATTTATTGTCCTTTTGCCACTGAAAAGATCTTTGATCAGATAAACTTAAGGGCACACTGCTGCCTCATGGTTAACTTGTTGTCAACCAGAACTCCCAAATCCTTCTCGATGGAGCTGCTTTCCTGCAGGTCAGCCTATAACCTGTACTGGCGTCTGGGGTTATTCCTCCACAGGTGCAGGACCCTACACTTGTTCTTATTGAAACTCATAAGGTTCCTCTCTGCCCATCTCTCCATTCTGTCTAGATCTCTCTGAATGACAGCACAACCCTCAGGAGTGTTGGCCACTTCTCCCACTTTCTGTGTCATCTGCAAACTTGCTGAGGGTGCACTCTGTGCCCTCGTCCAAGTCACTGATGAACAAGTTGAAGAGCATTGGGCCCAGTACTGACCGCTACGGGACACCGCTGGCCACAGACCTCCAACTAGACTCGGCCCCATTTATCACCACCCTCTGGGCTCTGCCATCCAGCCAGTTCTCGGTTCACTCACTCTCCACTCCTCCAGTCCACACTTCCGGAGCTTCCCTATGAGGATGTTATGGGAGACTGTGACAAAAGCCTTGCTGAAATCAAGGTAGACAACATCCACAGCTCTCCCATCATCCATGCAGCCAGTCATCTCATTGTAGAAGACTATCAGTTTCATGAAACACACGACTTCCTCCTGGTGAATCCATGCTGACTACTCCTGATCACCTTCTTTTCCTTCACATGTCTAGAGATGGTCTCTAGCATGAGCTGCTCCATCACCTTTCCAGGGGTGGAAGTGAGGCTGACCAGCTTGTATTTTCCTGGCTCCTTCGTCTTGCCTGTTTTGAAGACTGGAGTGACCTTGGCTTTCTTCCAGTCCTCAGGCACCTCCCCTGCTCTCCATGACCTCTCAAAGATGATGGAGAGCAAAACAATCAATCAATCAAACAAAAACAAACAAACAAAAAGATAACCCAATACTTTACATATATTTTAAGCTAACCTGGATAAATAATGTGCTAATAGCAAAAGTCAGGCTTGAAGAGATAATAACTTGCTGCATTGCTAGAAAAGAAGCAAAGGGTCTGAGCCACAAAAGGACTGAGATAGTTAAATCTCATTTATCAGACATGTCGTTTGGCTTCATTTGGAGAAGTTTCAGCCATGCTTAGAAACATCTATTTTTGATAGTGCTTTCACTTAGACTGCTTTCCCATTCCTGTGGAAAACAAAGTGCTGTTCAACTAATTTTTTCCTGTGAAACACGTCCTAATGTATGTTTCAATTGCACATCTACAGAATTAAACATCATAAAGCAGAAGAGAAAGAAATAAGGTTTTCATTGAATCACAGAACAGTTGGAGTTGGCAGGGGCACCTGGAGATATCTGGTTGTGCAAGGCTCTGTCCAGTCAGGTTTTGAGTATCTTGAAGGATAGGACTCAACAGCAACCCCCATTCCAGTGTTCACCATGAACATGCCTGTTTTCATTATTTTTCTTCATAGTATCATCCAATAGCTTAGGATCACTCCAAAATTATAAGATGACTTCAGGAATGACTATCAGGCCTGGTGAGAGAAGACTAAATACACTGTGCATCATGTGGTGTGGAAACAGCTAAGCTTCTCTACAGGTAGTCTGATGAGTTTGGAGTCAAAACTTATGGTCCCTAAGGATGAGCAGCAGCCTACACATAGGACATCAAGAATGTGTTTATGCCAATAGATAGAAGCTCTGTTGTCTACCAGGTCTTACTCAAGACTGGTACCTTCAGCTCTTAAGTTAATGGCACTCAGGGTACTTTGCAAGTGCTGCTAGTTCGTCAAGTGAGAAGTAGAGTGTACAAGCATTGTTCATAGCCCCCATGCTACTTAAGTTAAGCAGCCTAATAGGCTATAGAATATCAGTTACTTCACCCAAATGGCAACTGAACATTTGTTCTTCCTAATGCTGCTAGCACCATTTACTAGATCATGTGGAAACTGTTTCTACAGGTCTAATCATTTTGGGTGAATTTGGAAGTATACAAAATCAGGTGGGAAGCGCATGGCAAGTTTTTATTAACATATGACAGGCCAGTGCTGTGTGTCTGTTCCCTTTTTCTGGAAGCGATTGCTTTGCCATGAGCAGGATGATTGCAGTGTGCACTGCCGCTTCTGCCTCAGGATAGTGCTTTCATTCAGACTGGGGAAAATAGTAGAGAAGTTTCTCCTCTTAGATCTCGAACTGCCTACGGCTTTGTGAGTCCTGGGACATCCTCTGACAGCAGCAAGATGGTCAATCTGAATAGAGGATGTCAGTCAAGACAGAATATCTCTTCCCTTTAAAAACACAGTTTACTACCTGGTGTGAATAAGGAGAGGCTTCAGTGGGATTACATTGATTTGTATCACCTGTGGACATTAAATTTTCGCCTTATAGATGCTGAAATTAAATGTTGTTTCTTTGGGTTTTTTTTTTTGTTCATTTTATTTTTGTTTATGTTTCTGCTTTTGTTTTGATATCTACAGTGGTTGTTAAAGCTCTTGTATTTTCAGGAGCTCAGCATAAAGAATTTGTGCACTAGAGGTATTCCTATACACAGTCAATGACACACAAGGCTTCTTAGAGTTTTAGGACGACAGATTGTTGCATAAAATATACCAGAGATCAAACAGTGGACAGTGTATATAAAATCTGGACAGCTTCTGAAATTAAGTGGCATTTTGCCTTGTCTTTCAGCTTGTGCATAATGAGAGGTCTCTAGGAAAGACACTGATGATTGACAACAAGACTTCACATGTTGTGTATGCCATGTGTATCGAATGACCTTCATCTGCTGTGCTATTAGAAGAACAAAGTCATTTCCTTCTGTACGCGAAGGTGATATATAAAATCTCATTTTGGACTGAGATGCCACCTGCCTCAGAAGAGGCGTCCTCTGTGCTGTTCTTTGAAGATGAGGCTTGTCTTTTCTTGTGTTTGTCTTAAAGAATACAAAGGACATTAAAAAAGTTAGCATAAGCATTAGAATCCAATAAATGTTTTCCCTTGTCTCAGATAAAACTTTCAGGCTTCATGAAAATTTATATTTTGCTACAATTCCAGTTATAATTATGGAGGAATCAGTGGAGCAGATTGTTAGCAGATGGCACGTGTCACAGGGTAGGGAATAGAGACTCTGGACATACCCTCAAAATTTCAATGTGTCCAACTTCTAATGAACTCTAGTAAAAATGCCTAAGGGTAATTGAGGCACGGAGAATGGGAAAATAGTGCAAAGATTTGCCTACACTGTAAGTTGTCTCCTTGTCCGTGATATACAGAATTTTACACATAAACATATCCACATAAACATAGTGCATACATGCACATAGACATGTCCTCTCTCCCAGGGACCTGATTCTCTACTCCTCTGCTGTTCAGTGCTTGGATCAGCCAGCTCCGGGTGAATCATTTGTAGCTTTACAGGTATTGGGTGTCCAGCAGAAACTGCCCTGTGATGTCCCAATGATCACAGGTGTTCTCCCTTGAGATTGAATGCAGGCTTGATGCCTTTCTATGCTCCATTTTGTTTTTCCCCCTGAAGGGATCTCTAGTCCTTACCCTTTATGCTGTCCTTGGACTTTCCTGACTTGACACTTGATGATCTTCCCCATTTGAGGTTGTAATCATTTGAAAGGCTTGGTTTACTTCCAATTAATACTGGAATATCTAATTCATGACTTCTGATAGGAGTTCAAGTTATCTTTTTTTCCTGAATGTCTGCCCATCAAGAGTTTGAAGGATATATGAGACAATGCATGGTCTCATACATCTTCTTTAAACCCTGGTTTAAAGAAGCTTTCTGTACTGCCTATGAAACTTCAGTTGTCTAACAGTTAAAACATTTGAGTGACAGCATAGATGAAAGAAAGACACCATTTAGTAGAATAATAAATATTCCTTTTCAAAGATATAAGAAAATCATGTGGTACTATACATATTCGGCTAAACTCTTTGTTTCTCTCTGTGTAGTGGGTAAGTAAAATCTATTCTGTGAGACCAGTAATAGGGAAAAATGATATGACAGCTATTATTTTTCTGTAAAAAAGAGAGAGAGATTAATAACCACACTGCTCAAAAACAAACGAGAAAACATGAAAAATATGAAAAATCTCTTTGCTCTTCTGGGTGCTGTTGCTAAATGATCAGTTTGTCTTTCAGAATGAGAAGATTATTACTTGGTGAGATGTTTATCTCCTTGCTTCTTTTCAGCTTCTGTAAATCCCTGTCTGCATTTATTTTTTTAAAGGAAATTTTTCTTAATCATTCTAAGTGTAGAAAGCCCAAAAACTTTCAGAGGTCCCTCCAGATGGACGATAAGATAAAATTTATGAAAATATTTATGTGCTATAATCTTAATAATAGTATCTTAGAACATAGACATTATGGACTGTATGATTGCACTGTCTGATTGGAAAATATTATAACTGGCAATATTATATTAATTATATTAACTATATTAATATTACAGTATTATAATTTGACTTTTGTTTGCCTGATAAAATTAGATATAATCCTTAGATTTCCTCATATTTCTTCATCTGGTCCTACTGATATTCACATAATCACAAAATCACAGAATGGTTGAGGTTGGAAAGGACCTCTAGAGATCTAGTTCAACCTCCCTGCTCAAGCAGGGACACCTAGAGCACGTGGCACAGGGTCACATCCAGGGATCATTATCGCCTGTCCTGTTACTGGCCACCCTCAAGAAGAGTTTGGCCCCATCTTCTTTACATTCTCCCCTCACGTATTTGTAGATGTTGACAAGATCCTCTCTCAGTCTTCTCTTCTCTAAGCTAAAAAGGTCCAGCTCACTTAGTCTTTCCTCATGAGAGAAACATTTCAGTCCCTTAATTATCTTCATTGCTCTATGTTGGACCTTCTCTAGAAGTTCCACATCCCTCTTACACTGGGGGGTTATGAACTGCACACAATGCTCCAGGTGCAGCCTCACCAGGGTTGAGCAGAAGGGCAGGATCACTTCCCTCCAACCTGTTTAGGTCCCTCTGAATGGCAGCACAACCCTCTGGAGAGGTCACTCCACCCAGTTTGGTGTCATCTGCAAACTTGCTCAGGGTGCACTCTGTCCCCTCATCCATTGATGAATAAGTTGAACAGCACCAGACCCAATAATGACCCCTGTGGGACACCACTGGCCACAGACCTCCAGCTAGACTTGGCACTGTTCATCACAACCCTCTGAGCTCTGCCATCCAGCCAGTTCTCAATCCACCTCACTGTTCGCTTGTCCAGTCCACACTTCTGGAGCTTTCCTAAGAGGATGTTACGGGAGACTGTGTGGAAAGCTTTGCTGAAATCAAGGTAGACAACATCCACTTATCTCCCCTCAGTCACCTGCTTCGTCATACCATTGCAGAAGGCTATCAATCAGATTGGTAAATTTTATATTAACTGATGCTACTGTGTGCAGACCACATTTAACACCTCTTTGAAAGGATCATGGGTACTTGAGATGATAGAAATAAATCTTTTTGAAGGCTGGATGTTTGAAATTGTCCCTTGTTAAAAGACCTGCAGTCCCCTGGCAGAGTTTGGGAGATGAGTCCCCAAATTATCATTGTCCAATTTTACGTAAGCTTTTGGGATTTTGTGATGTCAAGCTTCTCCCTAAGCCAATATCCAGCCATGAAGAATCACGGGGCACAAGTGGAAATTAGACTGTATAAATATCATCCTACTCCTGACATTTTCTGCACAGCCTGTTGAACCGTATCCTCAGGCTCCACATATAGCTCGTTCAGGTATCTGTGCTGTATTGGTACATCCCTGTCAAGAAGGAATTTTGACTTGAAAAATATTCATAGCAAAAATGCCTGACTGCATTCACGGTGAGTTTGTGTAAAAAGGGATAAAGCACACGAACCTTAGGAAGCTACATTTTTTTTCCATAAGAAAGGTTATTCAGAGATGTGATCTGCTCTAAAAGGTGCTTAGGAAGAAGAATTTCACAGAAACAAAAATGATAATGCTCCTGTGTCCCCAAGGCACTCTGTCAGCACTAAAAAATTTCTACTGATAAACTTCTGTCCTGTTTCTCTATGTTAAATTTATAAGAATTAAGCATCAATATTCCAAGGCTTTTCAGCAGCTGACATTTGTTTAGATCGACAGTGTAACGCTATTGAAACAGAGATGGAAGTTCAAAGCCACAATACATCCTTTTCCGAACTCTAGCTCAATGGAAACAAGATTTGCCATTCCAAAACACACACACCCTAAGGAAGAAAAAAAAAACAAAACTCTTTTTCATTAGGTAAAATGCCTTTTTAAAAACAGATTATTTGCATTTTTTCTTGTTTTTTTTTTTTCTATTAATAGTATAGTTAAAAAATTTGTGCAAATACTAATGCTAAAGACACAAAAAAAAAAAAAATGAAAAATATGTTTTGAAAGGGGGGCTTTTACTTATTTATTTTCTAAAAACAATACTACATTTCTGAGTTCTAGACAAAAGAGAAAATATATGAGGGAGCTAGTCAAAATATGGGAAACAGAGAAAGAAGCCTCATTTCAGCAATGAATGCGAAACACGTTTCCCGGAGTCAGTGAGCAGGACTTAGGAGTGCACAGAAAGTTAGGCAAATGGTGGATTGTAGACTTAGCAAAGAGAAGGAGAAAGCTGGGTGGAAAAGGAGAGGAAAACATCAGCAAAAAGGAGCCACGCAAAAAAGAGAGGATGAAAGGTGTTTGGTTTCCGAGGTTGCTCTGCACTGCAGAGCTCCCTTTGCATTGCTTTCTAAGGTCAGCCTTCTCTTTACCTGAGCAGCTGCAGCCCCTGGTGTCAGTGGGGATATCAGGGAAGACACAACACGGGAACAGTGTCTGCACTCGCACTGCTGTGCACCAGGGAAGCTGCCATGCAGGGCGGCTGGTGCACTTTGTATCATGTTTTATTATTTTTTTAAAGAAGTGAAACAAAATCTACCATATTTGTGGGGCAAATCATTCATTTAACAGTAAGCTATTTTGCTGTTAGCTTCATGTATCCCAAGTTCTGAAGAGGAAAAAAGAAAAAAATATATACACATATTTTCTTATATGTATATATATATATAAATATATAAAAATATATATATATATAAATGTGTCTCATTTAACTTATTTTTCCCCAAAAGATAGCAACAATAATTACCAAGAAAGTAATCAGATCTTTCTGTGGAGTGTTTCTGTTTTATTTTATTTTATTTTTAATCTTCCACTTAATTCTAACCTGTTAACTCATGGGTTTGCATTTGCATAATTTCTTCAAGGAACTTTGACAATGATTTTATAGGTATTTTGCCATCAAACTAATCTAATTCACACCTCTGTTAATACTGCCTGAGTTATGGTGCTAATTAAATTGCTATTCACTCTAAACCATGATTGACAAGACTTTTTATTATTCTCCTTCACTTTTCACTGAGAGACACACACACATCTGAATTCCCTTTCCCAGAGTTTGATGGGTAAGAAAAATAATGTGTAAGAAAAGATGGAAGGGAAATTAAAAGAAAAAGCTAGGAACAGAAGAAGAAAGGATAATCCTGGATGTGCAAGGAAAGCCAAAGGGATGTCATGGAAGGCAGATTTTGGATTGTTGGGGATTTCAGATGTGAATTCATAATATCCTAGTTAAGGCACTAGAACATTTGCATAGGGTCACAGTTTCACAGACACTTTACAGCCATTCAGTCGGCCTGTGCCTGGTATTCCAGCTTTAAAAGGGAGATGACACTTCCCTTTCTGTCTGCATAGGCTGATGAAAACTTAAGCAATAAGTGTTGAGGGAGCTTGATAGCTCAAAACCAGACACTGCCACTTCTTATACTGAGCTCTGATATCAAGACGAATTATGCCAGGCAGACTCATTTTCTTTTAAATATTCATTTTAATTGTAAAAGCATTCAGTGCTGCACCCCATATAAACAAAAAAAATGCTCTTCACTCTGAGTGTGACATTAGCTGACAATGAATCCTCTCTCTGACCTCAGCCTACATGGAGCTGTGTAAATCCATCTTCCAGGAGTAGTATGCAATAAAAGCCTAAACCAGTCCTTGCCAAGTACTACATTTAAAGAAGGAAAATTGCTTCATGGTGGAAGGTTGCCATTATGCATGCAATGCCTACTGATGGCAAGTGTTCTTCACCCAAATTAGAGATTTGTCCAGGAGGGCTCGTTTATATTTGCTTAATAATAAATGCCATTAAACCTGAAAGCACATTTGTTGCGATCTCCTGTTAAGTGATTTACTAAACAAAACATTGGAGACTTGTTTTGTTCTTAAGACTGAAAGAATTATTCAGTCCAAGGGAGTTGTCTGGTGAATAGATTAATATTCTGTCAGGTCACAGGCTGTTTACATCATGGCTGAGGCTAAACCCAACTGAGTCTGGAATGACCAAAAATCAATCTTTCGTAAAGGTTGTAAAAAACAGAAGCTTAGTAATTGCATAGACCGCTATTCAAGAAGTACACAAAAGTATGTTTCTGCATAAATCTAACATAAATCAGCACAGGATTATGTGTCATTGTCAGCTCTTGCAAGGGAGAGGAGGACATATTTTGCAAAATGACAGCACCTTTGCTTAAATTGCAGAAGAACGCATCATTCAAAAGATGAGAATAAAGTTGTAACCAAGAAACATACCGAAAAGGAGGACAAGGCTATCAGCTACTGCAGGCTGGTATTTCTCCAATGCGGTCTGTCATGGGTATCATGTTTCAAGGGCAAGGATGAAAATGAAGAGAGAGCACTTCTCCTCTCAACCACAAGTTCAACTTAAAGCGCAGGTGGAAATAATGATACTTTAAAGTATCATTATGGATGAAAAACAAAACATAACAAAAGAAAAGCAAAAATCTTCCCTTTCCTCTTCCACACTCCCTCTCATTTAAAGAAAAAAAATGCCAGAGGTTGTAGAAATGAGCTACCAGTTTCCTTCTAGGAACTGTCTCCTTGATTCAAACTTGAACATATAGAAAGGAATTTGAGTTGACTGAAATGATTCTTAGATCAAGACTGTTTTTTTGCATTAACTCAAAGCTTTGTAATGTGTTTATGACAGCAAAAACCTTGGGATGCCTAAAGAGATCACAGACAAGTTTTATGAAAAATACATGCATGCATGTGTTTTTATTTTGTTTTGTTTTGTTTTTCTGTTGCCAAAAAGCTATACTAAAACAAAACTAACCACCCTTTAGAAGAACTTCAGGAAAGTAAATCCAAAAAACACAAAAAGGCAAAAATTGCAGCTCTTGTTTGTGCAAACCTATTCAAACCGATATGACTATGAGACGGTTTTTGATTTCAAGGTCATATAATGTTATCTATTTAAGCATATGACACACGATCCAGTTTCCAGAAATTGTTCAGAACAAGCAGGTAAGCATTCATTACTTCTCTCTCCCTCTGTTAGCGTGTAGTATTCTGCAGTAATGCTTACTATTCAAACTTTTAATTACTAAGCAATGACTAATTTTTCTATTTTTAAAGTATTTCTTTACTCTTAGTTATGATAAATGCTAATAAAGTGTATTTTCCTAAGGTCTATGCTATTATTAATATCTACCACTAATTGTCTTCTATGCACAATTAGGTACCTCTGAGCAGGTATTTCTGCTTTAAAGCAATTTCAGCCTGAATTCTCAAAATATCTGCTGCTGTACGTGTTTACAGCAAAACTCTCTAAGATTTCTGGTATAAGTGAATACATGTAACACCTCAACAGACCATATTCTGAAGCCCTCAAGTTGGGATCAAAACCAGGAAGATTCACAGTAGGAAACTCTGTTTTCCTGGGATAAATTTAACTTTCATGGCTAATCTGCCCAGGAAGTAAACTCCTTAATTATTACTATAAATGTAGAGATAGATAATACAATCTAAAACTGAATTTGATAGAACAAGACTGAAGGGGAAATCATTAGAGCATATCTTTTCATGAAGACCTGCTTAAACTAGAAGGAAATTACTTTTTTTGAAATTTTACAGCAAGGAGATGGAGATGTTGCACAGACATGGATAGATAGTGTTTTCTACCACAAAAGCAAACCAAAAAATTGATAACAACAAAAATCTCAACTATCTAATTATCAGAAATTTTTCATAAGATAACATTCTTGCAGAGAAATTAATGTTTTGAACCAGACAGTTGTTCTCTCTCCGGATGTCAACCGGAGTTTCCTTTGCAAGAGTCCTTTCAGAAGCAACTTCACCTATATCTTCAACACAGTTCTGCTTAATTCCATTATCCAGGAGTTCTTGGATTAGCTGGGGCTAAACAGTTAAGTGAGCAGCATACCTACATAGGTGTAGATCTGATGACCACTTACACCGTAGATAATATGCATTTACTCCTTCCATCACAGCCACATTCAATAGATATTACCCCACAGAAGAGATGGAGTTATACTCTTTTAAAAGAGGATAACAGCTATTTTCTGGACAGCAAAACAATGCAGAACTGCAAAAGCCACATTCAACTGCACATGTTGAGGATTCCCACAGAACTAACAACTGCTCTTTAACAGCTATAATGTCTTCTTTTATTGCTTTTCACTGTGCTCTTTTGCCCTTGCCATCGACCTTGTCATGATTTTCTGATTCTGCATCTTTTTTCTTAAGCCACGTTTTTCTACTTTATTCTATTCTATCCTTTCTTTCACCTTTTTTTTCTCATCTATCAGTTTATCTCATCTTGGTCCTATTAACTGCCTGAACCATAGAGATTTTCAAGTAAGAAAACCTTAATGCACACAGGACAAAGTAATATCACTAAAATTGTTCTATTTCTCTTCTTTGGATTACTAAACATCTTTAGCTGTAGCATTGTCTACAAAATGCAGTGTTAGAAATAATGAGAGTGAGTGTTTAACATCTGGCAAAATTATAAGCAAGTGAAAGC
>JAUBNY010000897.1:974908-986110 GCA_032275445.1 Crypturellus soui
AATTGAAGAGACTCTTGTGATAATAATCTAGACCAGTTTAAAGACATCAAAAGCTAGAAGAGTGGTAACTCCCATGGAAGTTCTGCTAGAGAATCACTTTCACTCTTTTAAATGGTCACTTTCATTTCAGATTGAAGGTCTCTTACCTCAGCCTCTAGATAATTTACTTTTATACACCAATTTGTGAAATTAAACAACCCCAGGCCAAAATTGTCACATTGTCTTCTTATGCACTTCCTTTTCCCATCACAGATAATTTCTTTTGTGTTGCACTCAAACTACACAATTAAAAAAAACAAGTTTATAGGCCTGGAAACGGCAGGGGAATAAATAATAAAATAACCTTTTTGTTTTTTTAGTAAAGAATCATATTTCCATTTGGAATCAACTGACCATTTTTAAGTTAATTCTGATCATTGAAAAGACACTCAAAATTTCAATTAGAAATTATGTCTTATGCATTCAGATTCAAATTGTGACATTTTAAAGTTTATAACAGCTGCAGTTAATGCATATACATAGATGTCAGAGAAAGAGAATTTCTAGCCAAGTGGTCAGAATATCATGGACTCTTTCAAGTCCATGACTATTTAATTATTTAGAAAACATTAAATTGTTTTCTAAACATCTTAAGCCCATAATTTTGGCTCCCCATTAAAAGAGGGATGTGAAACTACTGGAAAGAGTCCAGCACAGGACTATGTGGATGAGGACTAAGAGGAAAGACTGAGAGAGCTGGGCCTATTAAGCCTGAAGAAGAGCCAAGAGAGGTTATGAAAGCTCAACAATCCATTTTCCTATTTTGTTTTAGGTAGTCTCATCTATTTTTTCTGAGGAAAAAATCAAGCACTGCATAAGTCTTGGTTCCTTCCACGTTCCACAGCATTCCCAAACCATCCTGAGAGGTTATACATTCTCAAGTGTCTTCATATTCAAGGCCATGCAGTACATCATGACTTCAAACAGTGTGCTGAAAACATAAGTGTAAGTTAACAATAATGATTAGGGGACTGGAGCATCTCTCCTGTGAGGAGAGGCTGAGAGCTGGATCTGTGCAGCCTGGAGTTGTGAGGCTGTGATCTTATCACAGTGTGCAAATACCTTAGGGGAGGGTGTCAAGAGGATGGAGCCAGACTCTCTTCAACTGTGGCCAGGGATGGGTCAAGGGGAAATGTCAACAAACTGAAACACAGAAAGTTCTGCTTTAATTTGATGAAAACATTTCTTGACTATGAGGTGACAGAGTAGTAGAACAGTTTTCCTAGAGAACTTTTGGAGTTTCCTTCTCTGAAGAGAGGTCTCTAGGTGACTCTGTATAGAAGGCTGGACTAGATGATCTCCATAGGTCCTTTCCAACCTCAAGTCTCTGTGATTTGGTGATTCTTAGATTCCGTGGAGTAGTCTAAATCACATACACTTCATCATTTCATGTGTTTTCCTTCCTTCTTTTTTGTTTCTTTTTTTTCTTAAAGCAGACAAATTGAGTCTTTATCTTTAAGGTACCTGAAGAGTCAAGGGGAGACACAAGGCCAAGTGTAGAGTATGGCCTTCGGTGCTATGGTGTGAGTATGGACAGCCGTCTGAACGAGGAAACAACCTTATCAATGTGGACATAAGACCACATGACTTGGCCTCAGAAACAAGGATTGTTCTGCTTTTTAATTGGTAGTATAGACCATATCAGCCTTGGCAGAGTTACAAGAGTAGTCGTTTATGATGTGGATGCCCAAGATAGACAAAAGAACTGTCTGAATCCATTTTTCTTTTATATATGCCACAAGCACCTGGGTACTACTCTGGGTCTTGTTCATTGCCCAGTTTAGGAAAGATATCTTGAAGCAAAGGTCATTTTTATGATAATGATGCCAACCTGATACATTTCCCAGAAATGTTTTCTCTTTGGTGGAGTTTCGGTTTCCAGAATGAAGCTGAAAAGTAAGCTCTATCACTTTTTTTACCTTTTTCTTTTTTTCTTCTTAATAATAATAAGTGAAAAGGGAATCATAACAAACTGTTAACAAGCCACCTATTCATATAATTTTGTCAAAGCTCTTCACAAGGTGCTGTGGCAGAATTCTGATGGAGGTGAGAGCAGAGACCGAAGATACTGTCTCAGGGAAGGTACAGAGAGCAAAAAAGAAAGAGAATGGCCCTGAGAATAATAACCAGAAATAATGAAGTTAAATAGACAGAAAGCAGTACTGTGAGATAAGAGATAAGATAAGCAGGAAGGCATGACTGTGGAGGAAAGTACTGGAGGTTTACATTAAATCACTCTGTTAGAAGGGCAAGGGCGTGCAGAGTTAGGATACTGTGATGAAATTTGGGGAGTCTTTGCTTTGTTCATGGTTCTGCTCTCTTACGGTCTTGAGCAAGGCAAGTCATCTGTCTATTCCTTTTGCCTGCTTCCTGCTCTTGGTTTTCAATTTCTATTTACATTGCAAGTTTTTGAGGATAGGAGTTGCTTGTTGCACAGTGTTTTTATATCATTTAGTTCCAGGTCAGATTTCAGACTTTCCAGTACTGCTGGGGATATACAAATTATATGTAGCTATATATGAGTAATGGCATGAACAGATATATTTGATATATAAATACCCTCTGGCCTAAGTTCCTGGATGCAATAACACTCTCCCAGTTTTCTCTCTTCAACAGGTTGTTGCCTGATCTGAACTAGCTGACAAGGTGTTGTCTATACTTAATAGCTGAAGGGAAAATATTCCACACAAAAATTACAAACCATCAGACAGCTGTCTTAAAATCAGATAAACTGGCTTCAAGAAGTCTGTTTCTCTGTGTGGCTGATGGAAAGGTTTTTAAGAAAGTGGCTTAGCCTAAAAGCCTGGTTTTCAAGTGTTTATAGTGAAAACGATGGAATCTCACAATATACCTGGTGCTAATTTGGTATGTTTGTATTATCACCTTTGGTATATTCACTGGTTAAATAGCCTGATTTGTGGGTTCTTAAACCAGTATGTCACTGAACATATAAGCTGTTTCTTTGGTGGCGTTAGGCTGATTTTCTTTTTGTCAGTGGCATAGCTAAGACTTTCAGAAGACAATATTTCCATAACTTTTTTGCTACCAAATTTTACCTTGGATTTTTCTTTCTTATCAACATATGTCCAGTTAAGAGGTTTTGTTCGTTTGTTTGCTTGCTTGCTTGTTTGGGTTTTTTTTGGCTGTTTCATTGACAGAGGTGGGTGCTGGGTAGAAGGAAATGTAACTATTCCTCCTTACAATTCTTGAAAAACTAGTAAACTGAAATATAAAGGTAGTCCATATCCTGTAGGTATGTTTTAAATTTTTACATCTGCCATCATCCAAAAAATATCTGCACCAAAGTGGTGAAACAAAATAAGTGCCCCTGGATTCTGGTACTGCTATTGCAGTCTCCTGCAAAGGAAGGACCTTGGACCATGGCAGATACAACAGTTGTCAGGGGCTGGGAAAGTCCTTAGAGGACAGATGAATGTAGCTGTATGCACTGTAAAAAACAACAGCTATCACTAGCTGCTCTTATCTCAACTATCCATGTACTAGCCAGCTCAGGTGCTAATAGCAGTGATGGGAAGATACTCAGAGTTTGCGCATGCTCTGCACAGCCTTGCTGGGATCTCAGGGAAGTATCTGAGCAACTGGTTGGCACCATGTTTCCAGAATGACAGTCCCAATGTTAATGAGCCCAAAACCACGCTGGGAATGTCCTTTGCTGCTGTTGTACCTTCATGAGCTGCATTTGCAGGTAGCCCAGGCCTTGTGGAACAATAGATCTCTGCTCATTGATGAGGCACAAGTTCTACTTCCATCTTCTCTCCCTCAGCAATGTGCAAAAAAACACAGGGTAGAAGAGTTGATTATGCTGCTTTGCACCAGTTGAGAGTTTCCATATGGCATGGAGAATTATCAACCATTCGTTAAGTCTCTGAACAGCACAAAGTGGCAGAACAGGAAAGAAAGATTTTGGCATATGGCTGTACACACTGCTGTCGTGCTGGAAAGCTTGAGGTGGAGCATCCACTGAACCCTCAGTGATACAAGGGTCTATATGGTTATATAAGGGTGGAACAAAAGTCTGAAGAGCCAGCCAGTGACTCTCATATATAGGAATAGAAGTAGTTAAAGATTTTGAGATTTTGATGAAAATGTTCTGCTGTTCTACTTTTCTTTCTCTACCTTGTTCTGAGTGGTTTTCAGCTTTCTCAAGGCTAGTGAGCTGGTTTTTTTTTCTCCCAGTTTTACTTCTTATTACTTAACTCCTTCCCCTTTCCTTCCTCCTTCCCTTCTTCCTCTTTTCCTTCTCCTCCATCTCTCCCTCTCTCAGGGAGCACTTTTGGAGGAACAAGAAACAGAGTTAAAATGAGGTTAAAATGAAGGTTAAAGAAGATGAAAAACGGGAAGGGAAAACCTTAACTGGACAAAGTTTTGGGGTAAACTTTTGCTCATACTACCTGGTAAAACTGAGGGGGGGTCATTAGTTTGCTTATTCTGGGTGTATTTTTAATTTATTTCTGTACAGATAATTCACAGAAGATATACTTTTACTGTACATGAAAGACACTAGGGATATTTTACTGATATTTGTTTTTTCCATTTTTTTCTGTCCCTAGCTCCTAGAGTGATTGAAACTCTCTTACCAGTTATCTGGTAGCTTAATTTACTGTAATTTAGTTCTGCATTGCTTTTGAAAGCTTAATTACTTTCTAATTATTTTTGGCTGTGGGAGGAAGCCAGGTGAATGCAGAAGAATGAACTGCTATAAATTATTTGTAATCTAGTAGAGTTACAGTTTTAGTCCAAAATCAAGGTCTCTTTTTCTTTAATATTACATGTAGAGAGATAATACAAATTGACAAGGGAGATGAGGAGGCAAAATTGTATTATTATTAGCCTGTTTGTTTTAGGTAGAAATACTGGGGTGATTAAAGTTTGATCAATTTACCATCTGTCAAAAAGCAAATCTCTTTCAGAAATGGATATTCCAGTTCATTCTGCCAACTCCCAAAAGACTCACCTCTCTCTACTTTGGCTTTTGTTCCTTTTGGTTTGGTTTTATATATGTAATGGGTCTTCTGTTGCAGTTGAGCCATCTCTTTCATGAGTAAAATGAAAAACAGACTGAGGAAATTGCCCACTGCAATTTCAAATTTTAGGAGCCTATGGGAAATAGAGTATTCCTGAATTCCATTTCTTTTCCAAATCCTATACTGGATTTTGTAAAGTTTCTCATCATATGTCAAAATTTTCCACATAATACCTGTTGAAAACTCAGGCATCTTACGATATTTGAAATTTCTTAGCTTATCACACCAGCTGCCACTCCAAAGTAATGTGTGTATTGGGATCTATCTGCCCATCCTATTCCTTTCAAAGTTCTTCCAATATATTTTGCAGAATTGTGGGGCAAGTGTCTATCCTTATACCTATCCTGTTGAATAACTTCATCAATGGCCTGGAGGAGAATATGGAGTGCATCCCTGTTATATCTAGTAATGACACCTAACTTGGGAGAACAGCTGATTCACTTAAGAGCAGAACTGTCATCTGGAGGGGCATAAATAAGGTGGAGGAATGGGCCAACAGGAACTTCATGGAATCTGAGGTCAAGCGTATAGTTGTATGCTTGGGAGGCAAAAAACCCTGGCAAAGACACCAGACTGATGGACTGGGAAGCAGCTCTGCAGAAGACGCCATGGGACTCCTGAGGGGCAGTGATCTGACCATGAGTCTGTGGTATGCCTTGGCAGCAAAGACCTACAACTTCTTGGGCTGTAACAACAGGACCACCTGTTGGTAGCACTTTGCAGGCAAAGGGGATGGATTATCCCTCTCCCATCAGCACTAGACAGACCATCCCTAAGTACTGTGTCCAGTATCCTTCCCCCCTTCCCCAAAGACGAAGGGCATTGACAAAGTAAAACAAGTTCAGTGGGGACCAGCAAGATGGTTGGGGCTAAAGCACTTAACTGATAAGGACATCTGAGGGAACTGATGTTTGTTCAGTCTGCAGAAGAGATGGCTTCAGGGGACCCTAACAGTAGTAATCCCCAGTGCCTATAGGGCACTCAAGTTTTCAAGAAAATTGAGCCAGGCTCTTCACAGTGGCACATGGTGGGGGGACAAGAGTCACCAATCATAAACTCAGAGTCTCAAATCAGATATAATAAAAACTTTTATCTCCATAAGGAGAATTGATTAACGGAGCAATCCAAGGAGGTGGTGATCTCTCCATTCTTGGAGATTTTCAAGAACAGGATGGATAAATCCCTGCCCAGTGCTGGTCTGATACGCATAGCTGATCCTGATTTCAAAAAGAGAGCTTGAGAAGTCTGTTCAAATATGAATTAAAAAATCATCTGATGACTTGTAATGATTATCAAATTCTCAGATTCTATTTCTCTTTATTAAGAAATAAAGAAAAGAAAACTTATGAAGATCTCTTCCTTCTCACACAGAGTTTTGAGTGCTTACGTAGAAAGCACTCAAAACTGACAGTATGGTATGCTGACATACAGTCTGGAAGACAACACTAATCAGAAGTGTGCTTGCTTAATCACAGAATCACAGAATGACCAAGGTTGGAAGACACCTCTAGAGATCATCTCGTCCAAACTCCCTGCTCAAACAGAATCACGTGCTGTAGTCTTTCAAGACAGTTTTTAATATATATAACAATAATGAATTAAAGATTTTCTCACCAATCATCTACCTCCTGTCCTCTGTATATATGATATATTTTGGCTTTGATGACTCCAAACAGTCCAATTGTAACTTTTCATTTAGTACAATGTGTATTAATTAGTCTCAATGTTGTGTAGTATCTCATACACATATATATTTATGTACATGGATATATACATTTCTAAGCATGTGTATATATAAATATATTTATAGAGAAATATATATAGAGAGAAATATTTTGCCTATGAATTAAACTTAGAAAAAACAGGTTCATCCATATTTCTTTCTTTAGTTTGAAACAGTAAAAACAGAAAAAATAAACATTTATGTGATAGGTGAAAGCAAATTTTAGGGTTTGTGCATACACACATACACTCACACACACACTGTAACATTATGGAGCCTGAGTCATTCACAATTCAAGAAGACAAAAAAAATGTTAATACTTCAGGCATTGGGCTTCAGGCCAGTGATACAGATTGCAAAAAAAGAGCTGCTGGCCCAGCATTACTATCTTTGCCAGCTTTGACTTATTGGGTGACAGCATAATACATTTAGCCCTAATCTAACACATAACCCTGTTGTAATTAAAATCTAGCACATTTTGCACAAGGTCACATTTAGTTTTATTGACCACTGTGATTCTGGAAGAAGATTTATGAAGATGGCTTGAAATGCCTCAAGTGCTAAAGCAAATAGATGTCAAATATTTCCCACTTGAAAACCAGCTGAATAATTATCCTTTTCTTTTGTGATTTCTGTAGAAATCCCTCTTTGTCTGGTAACTGCAATATAACAGTGCCATTATCACTAAACCTTAGGTTTCTGAAAAGTCAGCTTTAGAGTAAAGCTGTAACAGTGTATTAGGATATATATTTTTTCAAACATTACTGAATTTTGTGTGTACTCACATTGAAGACAGAAACACAAAGCAATTATTCTTCAGGCTTCTGATACTCTGTATGACTGAGTGAGGATATGAACTCGCATTATTTTGCCATTCTTAATGCAGATGGAGAGTGTTTGCTGTGAGATGGTTCATGCCACTAACATCCAAGGGAAGATGGATATTGAGTGATGCTAACATTGTCTTCGTACAAGACTAATATTCATTTGAAAACTGCAAGTATATTTTAAAAAGTTTGGATTCTCAATTAAAAATAGCTTTTATATTACCCTATTGAGATTTGTAAAGCTTAAAGAAGCAAAGTGGAAGGATTGGACTTCTTACTATTTTATATTTCAATTTTTTCTGTGACATAGGTTTCAGTAGCCTCCAGGCTTCTCCACCTCTTTGAACATGCTTCAGCAGATAGAAATTACTCAAATGTACAGATAGTTTTGATCACTTCCTTTTTTCCTGTGGTCACAACCTCATCAACAGAAGAGAAAGAAAAAGCAGTAGCTAATTTTTGAGCAACTAGGAGAAAAGTTTCTTGAATACATTAATGTTCTGATTATAATAACCGCTAGTCTTGAATTTTCATGGAAAATATATTGCTTTAATTTTTGGTATAAATATTCTCAAAGGAAAAATACTAGTCAACCGAGTTTAGGTGACTTAAATCAGTAATTCTGGATTGCAGTTTGAGATGACATCACATAAGTTAAAATTTCTACCTGTTAGTGTTTGTAGGTATAATAGGTGTTTTGTAAGGCATTCAGTGGGCCTTTAAGCTTTCATTGCAGTCAGTTAAGTTCTAGGCAATTTGGGCAGTGGACCCTAACATGGACCTTTACCTCGGTTAAATATCTGTTTAGACTCCTGTTATTGGCCATACCAGGGTTTTAACTGATTGTTCCATTTCTGCTCCCTAAAACTAGATGACTAGCATCATTTTTCTAAAGGGTGATATTCTACTTGGCTTCCTGATCCTCCAGGATCCTTTTTCCCATATGTCAAACCAATATAATCTTGCATGTAGTGTCTCTAATGACAAGAGTATTTTAAGCAAATTAATTGAGTCCTAGATTGCCACCAAATTCTGAAGAAAACCTAGGCTCTTGGTTCATGTATAAACACCTACACATAACTACCCAAATTAAATTTCCTTAATGTCAAATTGAATGCCACCCTGGATGTTAGATGAGTCGCAGGAAATGCCAGAGGTATGTTCAGCACCAAACTAAATGTCAAGTCTGGCCTAAGATATAAAGGCATGGTTTTCTTCATGAGAACCTCAGCTGAGCTTATGTGCAACACAGCACATTATGCAAAGGGAAGCAAAGACTGTGAAAAGAGCAGAGATCATTCACATATCTTAAAAACAAATGAGGAGCCTTCATAGCCTTGATGTGAAGCTTCCACATGGCAAAGAAGGGCAGGGCCAAGTGAGTAGGTAAAATAGGAGAGCTAACCTGTCTTTCGTTGCTAGACCTAATCTCTATTTGCTTCAAGATAAGAGGTTCTACTTGGGTAGTTGCTATGGCTCAACATGAGCTTTAGAAGCAATTTGTTGCACGCGCCATAAGACTGCAGTGAACTTGAAAACATGTGAACAGCAGGCTCAGACTAACACAGAGCTTTCCTATTTGGAAACAGGTTGCCCAGCCTCTAGGTTGGGAGGAGAAATATGCAAAATTTATACAACTCAGACTCAGTACTTGGTGATGTCACTGTCAGCATAAAGTGTGTACCACCCTGGTGACAAAGAATGTGATCATGAAGCAAGGATCTTAATTACTTTACTTTATTTATACTTTTTTTTTTTTTTTTTTCCCTAAGGGAATGAATTTTTACATGGCTGTGCCCGGAATGGTTTCAGTCTACAGAAGATTGTATTATGACTGGTAGCCACAGCTCCAAAATGTCTCTAATGTAAGGTCCATATATATGGTTTAATGGTAATCATTGAAGATATAGGAAGCTGGGTAGTTGCTGGAAACATACTATCATAATACTGAAACCTGATGGCAGGGAAGCAACAATAACCAACATTTATCAAGCATTTGGTGCTGTTTAAAAAAAGAGAAAAATGGGGAAATCTGCGAAGAGAATTATATGCATTGTCAAAACACTAACAGTCCAGTCACGCTTGAGGTAAAAGAGAAACAGAACAATCACTAGCAGGACAAAAGAACCTATAGAAAGCTAAAATAATAGCAGAGGGCTTGGAGACAATGCAAAGTTGGCTGTAAGTTAAACTCTGCACAGAGTTTCATTTAAATCTCCAGGGGAGAGCAGCTAGTTTAAGTAGCTAAATTTCCTGGACTAAACATAAAGCAATTATATTGCTATATAGAAATAATAGGCTTCTCTGGAGGGCAATACAAATGCCCAAATTATTTCTTCTTACGAATCATTCCCTGAAGAATCTTTATTAACTATATTGTAACCATATAATCCTGCAATATGGTATTGCCATTGTTATAAACCTTATGCTGAGTTTAGCATAAAGGCTAAAGGCTGAGATCTGCTGGATGTCCTCTGCCCACAGCTTTGTTTTACTTGGTTTAGGGCGAAGAGCATTTTTTCTAATTGTCAAATCTCCTATGGCTATTCGTTTTACTTTTTTTTTTTTCCCTCTTTAACTTTTGTGTGCTTCAACCATAGTTTCCTAGAGAAAGAAGTAGCAAGCAATCATTATAGATAGAATGAGATTTTTATCACCTTAACAAAATGATGTGGTATAGAGAAGAGATAGGGCATGGGTTTCGCACTGGAGGCCCTGTGGCTATAAGAAACTCATACATGGTGAACTAAAGAAATGCTCCAGATTGGAGCTGGACTAATTTTAGGAATAAGAAAGACAACAAAGTAGCTAACATACATAAAAGACGTGATAAATTTGGATGCAATGTGGAGCTGCAGAGAAATGGAGAAAGAAAAAAAAAGTTTGAAAATATATTAGAAAATATGTAAAAATGACCCCCATTAGATCCTGGGAGGAGGAAAAAGAAATCATCTACACCAGCATCATATTCCTCCTGCTGATGACTTGCCATAATATCTTCCTCACCAACACCAGAAAGAACTGACACCTTGTAGCAGAGCAGTCCCAGAGGGTGAGCATAACTCCAGGAAAAAGAGGTGGAAAATATAAAAATGTGTGTATAGCAACTGTAGCTTCATTGTTTTTCTTTCTTTAAAGACCTATACTAATGATGAGTAGATTCCTAAAGGATGATTAGTCTCTTAAGATTTCAGTTGTTCTATTAATATATTCTTGGTTTTATTATATAGAAGTTGTGCTTTCTATTTGTCCATAAGTCACTTTTTGAGCATAACAATACATAAGCCTGATAGCAGATATTTCTGAAATTAAAATAAATTGTATACTTCATTTTCAATGATGTTCTAAGTTTCTTGGTGTTGAATAGGATGATTTTTGATTTGGTATATATTTTCAGTGTCATATGAATAGTAGGAATTCCCTTTCATGTAAAATGTTGAAAATTTGAAATTTGTTTCCTGTTGTATAACTAAATTAAATCAAAATCTTGTGAAAAATAACTACAAAAACCATCCTGTTATGGGAAAACTTCTTTTCAGATCTAAAAATATAATAATAATAATAATAA
>JAUBNY010000897.1:995533-1016529 GCA_032275445.1 Crypturellus soui
GACTAGATGACCTCTAGAGGTCCCTTCCAACCTCAAGCAGTCTATGATTCTATGATCCTCTGAGATGGACTGACCCAAAGATATGAGGTAACATACTATGTCTGGCAAGCAGAAGGTCAGGCCCTTTGCTCCAAGACTTCAGCATCTTGTGCTGCACAGTATGGCAGATTTAAGCTTTATTTGTGCTCCCATGACCCTTATACTGATCTATATCCAATGTCCCTTGAGGCTTGTCTAAATTGCACAGCTTGATTATATGGTAACAAGTCAGAGTTCAGCTGTGCATGCTGAAGAACGATGGTCCCATTCCCTTTAGGCCATTGACTCATTGGATATGTAAAGCAGAAAGATATTTTCATCTTTGTTTTCAGTTCCCCTTCTTTTGCGTTGTTCTCCTAATTCAGATGGTAGAAGAAAGAGGAAGACATTGTTTTTTAAGCTGTCATGTTCATTCTCCTTTAACTAGTCTATTATATTTTGGAAAAAAAATATATGAGGACTGAGAAACCATATACTAGTGATTATTATTCATATTGATAGGAAAAAAAAATAAAAAAGAAGACACTGAACTATGGTTGAATGTACAGGGACATAAATATTACTCAATATTTAACCAGAGTTCATGTTGTCTAGTGTAAAAATCCAATAAGTCTCCCCTCTTTAAAGGCAAGTTATTTACAGTGGTTTTCCTCCCGCAGGGGATACATTTACTAGCTCAATGCCAGTAATTCCAGGCAGGAAACATTCTGATTACATCTGAAAATACTGTTCAGCAGCAGATGAATTAGCTGTCTCCTTTCCTGGCAGCTAATTCTATTTGCATTCCTTAGCTATTGTTTTAGTTAAAAAGTAATTTTTAACAGTTTATCAGGGACTAGATGAAAACAACATCATAAAGACAGAGAATAATTTTGTCTGGAGCGGGTCTTTGAAAGTCTTCAAGGGTTCTCTGGGAGATCTTTGATTCTATCAACCTCTCAAAGTAGGTTCAGTTACAAAATTTGATCTACAAACATGATAAATCTGAATCTGCCCAAATATCAGAGCTTACAGTGTTCTGGGCATCTGACAAAGGCCTAGAACTTCTGTTAGACTCAATTATTTTTCTCAATAAAATTCCTTTCTATGTTGGTATATAGACAAATTTCAATGAAATATCTGGCAGAAAATATATAGGGGGTACTGCTCTAACCTGTATCTGATTGTTACTCAGCTAAAGGAAGGTCATGATGTCAGTAGTCCTAAACAATAGGCTGTGGTTTTGGTTAAGGTCCTGAGGGAACATTAATTCATCACATTTGAGTTCGATATAATTTTTTGCAACCAAAGGCTCTGTAAACAAAGCTTAAAGATGAGATAACAAAGTGAAAAATGTTTGTGGTATTCACCAAGCTGTAATGAGGTAAGTTCATATAGGCAGCCTGAGAATTGTTGGGGAGCAACTACACAGCTTCTGTTGCTCATGTTTATCCTTATATGCAGTTTTAAAGGAACACATGCACTATTCTACAAGTGCAGAGTGCAATAAACCCAGGATCCAGGCACTGTCTTAATGTTTTGAGCTCATATATGAGCCCAATGACATTTCCCCCTTTGTCGACCCTAGCGCAGAGTAGTGGTTCCCAACTGCAGGTTAGGTTGCAACTGAGAAGACTGCAGTCCTAACATGAGAATAAATGGTCTATGAGAATGTGAAATGAACTTCAAGATTAGATATGCAGTGAAATATAAATCGATCTGGAGCTATTCTGGTTGTCAGTCACCAAAACCTTGCTGGCCTTGGACCTTATCATCAGCAGAGGAAAAAAGTGTGAGGCCACTGATGTTGTCTGTGCTTGTACAGTTGAGTGTGGCTCACTTGCTCTTCTGCTAGCATTCATCTCTAGGCTTTTTACCTCAGCTGGTCCCAGGCAGTGTTATCTTAAAGGCTACTGCTAATAGTCATCGGATATTAATTGCGTAGTTCAGATATAGTAAAAGGCTATGTGCATTTATTATGAATAGTAAAAGAAAATATCATTATAACATTGAATCTCAGGCTGCTCTGTTCTACTATGGGTTAGATTTGCTTTCAAGGAAGTCTGTAATACTGAAGAAATCTGCACTTTCAAGAAGTGATCTTTTAAGTGATTTTTTTCATATGCAAAGACCGTCCTGTCCAAGTCTCATGATTAGTTTTTATTTAGTTCTTTTTTTTGTTTGATTTTAGTTGTTCATGTAAGCACATCTGCCAGAAAGAATAAAGTAAAATGTTTTAAAAATATGAGGGAATCCCCTATTAAACATATGAAAAAGGTGCTTGTTGATTGTAATTACATATCAAAGATACAGTGCTTCAAAACTTTGCACACCTAAGAATATGTTTTTCCAAGGGCTAATTTTCCTGAATCATACAGTGCCACAGCATGAACAGGGAAGGTGCAGGAGAAAACTTTTGCAGAATCAGGCCCTCCAGTGAGCCTAGCCATTTCTTTCTCCTTTGGAAATGAACTTTTGAGGAAATAAATTGCCCAATCTATAACATGTCCCTACAGTGTTTCACTGTTTACAGATCATTTACAACACTCTTGTGAGTACTTTTCTAAAAGTACTTTGAAATATCAAAATGGACATTATTTGTGTAATGAGGTTTGGGCTTTAATAGCTCCACTCACACATGAGGAATTGCAAGGTTTTCTGATAGGCGTCTGTTACACAAAATGGTTTACAATCTCTGCTTTAGGAGAGAAAAATCTTTGTGTTACTGCTCTGGTCTCAGATTAAATAGGTCTTATGTATGAGCAAAAGTTTTGTTGTTGCAAGGAAAGACAGAGCATGTGCTCATTACTTTTGTTAAGATAATTACTGAAGCGGGAAATATCTCATGTTACTACCAATGAGAAAAAGAGATTTGGAAAAAGTGTTTCAAGAATATGAGAGTATGCACTCAGTATGTACCCAAAGTATGTACTCAGGCTTAACCTCCATTTTTTAAAAAATTTCTTAAAGATGCAGGTAGATGACCAGAAGAATCTTTCCTCATCTTCCTGCCTATTAGTAATTATGGAAATTCTAGTCTTTGGCCAGTTGTGTCACCATACTCATCTAGATGTGATGAACATCTGCAATTGAAACTGTAAATTAATCTTAGTGTGTTTTTTACGTAGGCTATCCTGAATAGTTAGTTTGGATGTGGCCACTCTGTTTTGGAAGTGAAGCAAGTTTAATAACATGAATAGAGGCCTTTCTGTTCCAGCTAGCTTTTGCGCCAGAGGAAGGTTCTGATCAAATTTAATTTCAGTTATTATCTGATGGCTTGCTGCCCAATTTAGCACATAAACTCTTAGTCTATCACTTGTCCCCAGTCTTTAAAAGACTACCAGCCTGATTCAATTGTTCATCCAGCATATCTACTGTTACATGACATACTTTTGAACACCATGCATGGCCTTCACTTTCCAGAAGGATATAGGTTCCTCGTTTCATTTGCTAGTCCCATATGAAAGCTCTCAATAGTCATTGACATCTAAGAGGGTGCTAGACCACTTTGTTTAGACAACTGAGTATCGTCTGTAATTGTCATTAATTATAACAGTTTACAACTTTACCGCCTGACCTATTTGCTTAAATATATGCAGCTACTGCCTTCTGAAATGTCCTGGAATATTTTCCCCAGTCTCACACACCACTGCATAAGGGTCCCATGAGATACCAGCCTGCCTCCCTACCTCATGTTGTCTCAAATAAATGAGACTATTTATTTCAGGTGACTCCAAGTGCCTATATTTAGGTAAGTGCCTATGTTTTCATGATTGTACAGAGGATTTCTTAATTTGAGGTTAATGAGGCTTCTAACCTCAGTGTCTATACTGAAGGAAACACTAAAAAGTTAGCTGCATTGAGTACATGACTATGTTTGCCAGTAAATTAAACATGGCCAGGTCAGTGGCTTGTGTCAAGTAGCACTTTACCAAGCTGGGTCTGAGCACAGTCACGAGTCAGTCAAGAACAAGAACTACTGCTACCCGGCACTTTGGACAAGACCTTGTTGTTTTGAGTAAAAGGAGACTTTTATAGTGTGGACATGAGACCTGCTGTGCTAAACGATCTCAGTGCCAGCAAATGTACTTTATTATGCTTTGTTTACTTTGTTTGGATATCTTCTGTGCAGACAGTTAAGTTGCAGTTTGTGGCACAGTTAAACAGATCGCACAGCTTGTCTTGGTCCAACAGGCTTTCTTGCTTTCTGTAAAGTCCCCCCAAACCTTCATTATCCTCCTCTCCTTTAAATCAATATTGGTTTTTCTTGCAGAAAAAAAAATCAGACAAAAAAGAGCTGCTCATTTTTCAATTGTACTTATTTTATGGGTAGTTTGAGGTTTTCATGCCCCCAGGGGTCACACTGGTACTAGTGCTTTCACAAAGGAAACAAAAAAAGGGTAGTTTGGGCCACAGAGGGGAAGAGGAAAAGCAATAACTAGGAGATACTGAATCACTTTATCTGTACTGTCAGTTCTCTATAAGCTCGCGCTATTTTATACTTTTGTCACTGGAAGTGGTGTCCCATCCCACCTCTATGGTGGGAGCTTCCAGTGGTCTGTATTGACCTCTGCATACAGCAAGGCAGATCAAAGATCTGCTGAAATCTATCCCTGAAACAAAAAGGCCCCAAGCAGCTTTTCTGTATGATCACATCCTTGGTACAGCTGAAGGCAGCGGCAAGAGAGGGACCAGAAGAAAAATCTGTAGAAATGGGATGGAAGACCACTGCTTTGTGTTATGAAAATTGAGAATAACAGACACACAGGCAAACCTAGAAAGTTGACATCCCCTCTGTTCCAGTAATATAGAAGACAGGAAGGAAATTACATATATACATACAGTTGCTCCTTACACTGATGCAACACAGTAAGAACATCAGTGAATTTGCCAGAATACTCCTCATGTAAAATCACCTTGAAAGAGGAAAGTTCCAGGAGCAATGACCAAATTGTAGGAGGAGGTAAAAAATAGAGGTATAAAATAAAAATCATTAAAACAAACAAAAAGTTTGAGGTTATGTTTTTTCCTAATTCTGGACCATATTTTTTTATTATTTTTTTTTCTATCTTTTCATTTGCAAGTAGCAGTTTAGCAAAACAAACAAAGAAACAAACAATAGAACAAAACAAAATAAAAAACGCCCTTAATTTCCATTAGGAAAACATTACTTATCTACAGATGGAACTAAGCAAGAAATTGCGGTTGCACAAGAGTAGCTTGGTCAGTGGGGCATTTCATCAGGATGTGAGAGACTCAAATTGATTTCCTCACCCTTCCTACTCCAGAGAAGTGATTTGAATGTTTGCTCTACCACCTGAGTGTTTTCCAAAATAATCTTTCATCTAAAATGAATGGCTTTATTGACACATTCTGCTAGATCTCTATTTGCTCTGTCCTTGTATAAATAGGAGGGAGAGTACAACTTTAATTCCTGGCCTTCAGCAGCTGAATCTACTGTTGCTCTATTTTTTTTTCTGTATATGCTTTGTATTCGTCTTTGCATTTTTTTCCATGGCACACTTTGAAGTATATGAGTTTTGACCTGATTTAAAATACAAAGTTTTCCAAGACCTTATTTTCTGAAGGCATTTCCTGCCCGTCTGTAACCCTGAAATACCTAAAGCTGTTCTCAAATTTATATAGAATAATATATGATATACAAGAGATGAAAAGTATTTTGCTAAGTCCAGATAAGTAAGATTTCTTTCTTTCTTTCCACCTTTCTGGAGGATGAGCTGTTATGTCTGCGTTTATTTAAATAACCGTCTCAGAGACTTTAAAACTCTGAGATGAGGTATAGCCCTGTGAAGACTCTTCACATCCTGAGGTAATCCTTTTCAGAAGTGTCATATCTTCCTACCGTAACGGTAAATCCAAGCAGTCCCAAATGTGTGAGGGAAGCAGTTACAGAGAGTTCAATATGATCTATGAAGGGATTCTGTCAAGGAATCAGTGTCTGAAATATTGTGTCAGCGTGCAGACACAATGTTGCTATTTTGTAGCAGGGGAGGTGGGCAGGGTATGGAAAACAACAGATATTAAAGAGCTCATCCATGTAAGTGTTTCTACTAGAGGTATTTAATCTAGAAACTATTCATCAAATCCAAGTAATTTTTATTGTTTTTATCTAAGTTTCCTTTTTTAATTAATAGAAAAACTTGTCATGTAGATTTCCTTTTCTTCATCATCCATCATCATCATCTTCATTTTCTTCAACATCCTCCTCTTGATGATTTTTTAACCCTTCCTTTCCTGGAAGGCAACCAGACTGTCAACTAGTGACCATTACTATCTATCTGCCCTGGAGGTTATCTGCTCCCATGGCTCAGGCCGTCCTGCAGAGATACTGCTTACTCTGAAAGTTAAGCTTCCCATTTGTCATGCTGTTTACTGAGAAATATTCAAGATATCCAGCAGTTTTGGACTCACTCTCTGAAGTGTCTACTTTGTAGCATATTGCATGGTGAAGAGGAAAAGCCACTAATTCACGCACAAACGTACAACCTTTAGACCAAAGTGCTAATTGAATAACATGACTGTGGGGAACTGCTATGAACCAAACTGATCCCTTATTGAATTAATTGTACTTCATATATTAAGTTTGGTCTTAAAGAGGAATAAAAATGACAAGGACACTAAACCCAGTTAATACTTTCAATTTAAACTCTCCTAATACCTAGCTGTTGTGCAAAAGTCAATTAATGATTGTCAGATATATTTTCTCAAAACATTCCCTTTGGAAAATATATTTAAAGGATTTCTGTGATTGGCATGTGGTATCAACAGATGGATGTTATTTTGCAGAAATAGTATTTGCAATTGCTCTGGGAGAGAGGCTGGTGAATACCATAGGTCAACATTTTATAATGAATTTTGTGCAGAAGTATGGTTTACAGGAAAAGATCTCTCATTTACTCAAAATATCTCTCCTCTTCCTCTGTTTTCTCCTTTCCTTTCTATTTTTAGATTTCTGGTTATTAGTAAGAATAAACATATTGAAACATCCATCCACCCGCACCCTGTACAAAAGAAAAAAAAAGAATTCAAAAAAAAGTGATCTTTGCCCCACTAAGCATTAGAAAAATAAAAAGTTACTATTAGTTTCATTTGAATAACAAGTATTTTCAAGCTAACCCTGCAACTCTGAATTAAACTTGGTGTTGTCTGTATATTTGTGGTATGTCATGTTTTCATCTATAAACAGTAGACAGGAGGTGAACAAGGTCTGTGTATCTCAGAGTTGAAACAAGATCTTGATCAGCTACATCTTCATCTTAGATGCCCTCTGTCCTACACATTTAGGTTGCTCTTTGCAGCAAGAGTAGACATTCAAAATACTTATGTACAGTATCAAGTGTCTTACAAGTGGTATTGTACCTCAGTTTCCTCATTACAAAGCTGGATTTTACTCACCACATAATGTAGTGCTTTCTTTCCGTCTCCAGACCCCTGTGGCCAGACACTGGGCACAGGTCTGAATTATAATTTAATGATGAGATGGATGCATTGGGTATTTGGGCTTCCAGCGTCTTGGAGAAGCAGTAGTACCACTCAACAACTGATTCATGCATCCTAGTCTTGTTGAAAGTACTGCTGCTTTCTAACAGTAGCATATCATCTAAGACCTTCTTCCTCTACGTGTGACATTCTCATCACATGTCCCTACACACGTGTGCTCTGTGCCTTGTGGTTAAACACACAGATAGACCTGTGCATGATACCAACTTCAGAGTCTGCTAAAATAGTTAATAAAGGAGGCTTGTAGTCTGCAAAGAATGACCTAACTACTTCATGTCTAACAGGGACATACCTATTTAAAAGTTATGAATCAATATTTCTCAATTATCTGGTGTTAATTGTCTTGGGAAAAGGTATTACAGATCTTCACTCCTTTAAAATCTTGGTGGATCCATTTTAGCTGAGTGTGGGCTGAAAAATAAATTTGAAAGCTTTATAAATAAAACTGAATAGAAAGTATATTTTTGATTTTTCAAAGAATTATGTGATATAACCCTTTTTTATGGGAATATGTAATCAGGACATTTCTGTTAAAATAAAGGCTCAGAAAAAACATAAAGTGGACACAACACAAAATTTTGTTTCTCTAGAAAATAACAGCAGTAACAATATTATTTCATCTCAGAATTTCTATTAAAAATGAAATGAGAAGGATATCCAAAAGGAGGATATAGGAAACAGTTCACATTTTTAAAGAACTGATAAAGCCCATCATTTTTGTTTTCTTTTAAACAATTTTTATCCAGAAAGTTCACCTCCAAAGTCTCACAATTTTCTCATTTAATAGTAACATTTCTGCACATTGTAATCACAAACTTCAATCTGAAGATTTTTTTTTTCACTTGAATAGATGCTTGCCAAACCATTTTCCTCTTATTTTGTCCACACTGACAAGAAGAGTAAAGATTAATAAAGCATCACGGTGCAATCATGATTATCTCCTTAAAGAAGATAAAAGAAAAGCTATACTATCAGCAAATGTAGCCTGAGAAGAGGCCTCCAGTTGTGTAACAAGACAGAGGAAAGATAAGAGTTGCCTCCAGGCCATGTACAGACCTGTAGCCCATGTCAGTGTAGGAAGCCCTCGGATAGCAAGGGCTGGGTAATCCTCCTGAGACACACTTCAAAAATCAACCTTCTTTTTTAAATTGCAGTCCTCAGTTGAATATATTTTGACTATTTATTTTCAAACACGTCCTTTTCTTTTGCAATTTTATTTTGAAAGTAATGAACTGTACAAGGTAAAACACCAAGAGCCAAACTTCCCGCTTCGTGACTTCTGTGTGAGCTATGGGATTTCATATAATTAGAGGACAGATTTAAATAACTCAGTTAACACAACATTGATGTTTTTAAATCCCTTTTTTTCATCAGCTGGTTTTATTTATCGTGTTGGACTACAGCCCAGATACTCAAAGGTCTTTGGATATGCAACACCCATTGATTTCACAGCAAATAGTTGCTTTCAATAACATTGAAATCCCTTTTGAAAAATATGAGCCTCATTCCTTCCAAAGTCAGATCTCTGTAGGACATAAAGAATTCCGAAGCTCAGCAAGCTTCGTAACAGTTCTGCAGGGTTTTGTTGTTTCAGAGCAATAACCTTTCATGTTATCACAGCTCCTTTAGGAAGTATTTTCCAGACATACACTCTCTTGGGTGTCAGTTGGCTTGCACTATTCATTATTCCACTGCTGTGGAGTTAAGATGCAATTCATCCATTCTTAAAAAGTCCTATTTTGATGTGAGTTCATAGAGTTTCAGTTGGCTGGACCCACTTTTTTTTTTTTTTTTTTTTAATTGGTCGAGAGAGCAGAGGAAACCACTTCCAAAGCTATCCTTGTTTAATGCTGGTAAAAGGGTCATTTTTTCAGAAGTCTGAGAAATGCTACCTTATGGCAAATGACTAATACTGAGGCCACCCTCAGAGTAGCATGTGAAGAAAGAATGTTTTTTTTCAATAGACTACATACAGACTAGCTTTCTGATAAGATAACTGACAGAATCAAGTGTTCTTTCCAGTCTTTCAATCACTAAGCTTTCTTCCTCACCCAGCTTTCTGAAAAATGTTGGCCAAAGGGCTCTCTCAACTGGTAAATCCTATCCAGCTTGTGAAGGAGTGTCCAAAATTACCACTTCCCACTCATAACTGTATATTAACTGCCTAAGCTTTGGTACCACTCTTATTACTCATATTACTCATGGATACTAGCACACCAAGGATGTTGCCTCAGTCTGTCACTGTTCATTCTTTTTGTATTGCAGAGGTGTCATATAATATGTTCCTTACAGACTGTAATTCTGCGTGCTGCATCACTCTTGCTCATTTTAGGTAGAACCATTATTTCCATGGGAAATCATAGCAGTAAAATCCTGATCTCTTCCCTGTTATTGCTCCACTCTTCAGAGAATTCTTTTTTTGACCACAGATAATTTATCACACACATACACCAGCCCTGATATATAAGCTGGAAATGACCCAAAGTGCATAGGAAACATTATTGCTTGCATTAACAGATATAATTGCAAATGAAAGGGTGATCCAGAAATTATTTCAGCTCAGACTGGACTCCATTAAAATAAATCTTCACTGAAATACTTTAGGGCTTCATATAGATAGAGAGTGGTGAGAACTGTGGGCTTTATCTCGAAGACATTACAGTCAAAGGCCCTGATATCAAATGTATGAATTACTTCTTTTTTTAATTTTAACAGGTTTGTACCTTTTTTTTTTCTGAATTGCCCTGATTTTATACATTTCCTTTCACTCTTCACAATAATTCATTTCTTGTTTCACTTTATCTATTGCCTTTAATTCCTTCTTGTTCTTTTGTCTATGTCAAGTAGCCTCAAGTAGTCATGATGGATATCTTGGTCTTTACCTCCTGGCCTTAGCTATTCTGTTACTCTCTTTTCCAGAGTATCCTATCAGTTGATGTGCTGTGTCATTAGCTCCCTGAATCCGTGTATCAGGGTGCCTGGCAATGGCTCTATGTTTTCCATTGCATGGGAAGAACCCTACATTAAACCTGAAATAAGCTATTGCCTAAGTGGCATAGCTAACTTTAATGGTTAAAGCAAAACCTTCACCCAGTGTGGCATCGGTGATGGGAGTGAAGCTAAACTAATTGGCACCGCTGATGACCTAGCTCATTATATCTTAGACAGAAAGGCAAGCTGTAAACTGTATTTCCATGGCTATCTCTTCCTCAAGCCATGAGTGACTTAACAGCATAGGAAACACCTGTCTGCTTGTCAGCATCGTCTACTGTTTTCTGCGTTATATATTAGGAACTCTGACCTTAGTTTTACCTGAACTACTGTAAGACATGAGCAAAGGCATTTTGAGCTATCTTGCAGGCATTTGAGCTATCTTGCAGGCATTTCAGTGCCTACCACACTTGTGCTTCTTGGATGATGGGACTTACTGGAAAGTGAGAATTAATCCCTATGTCATTGATGTCTCTATTAGCCAAAAGACCTTGGAACTTGGATTTTGATTACTGACTTTCAGAGAATAGTACCAGTCCTCAGCAGAAGTTTTGTGTTTATTTTGAACATTTTCAGTCCCTATCAAAGTCTTAAAATAGTAGAAAAAAGTAGCTGAAAGGAGCATTGGAGACACTACAGGAATCTGCTGATCCTGTCACTAGATAGGTGTACAGAATGATCATAGCAATCTTAGGAAATCAGTGATGCTGAAGAAAGTCCATTAGAAACAAAATAAGGCTAAGATTTTCAAGGTTAGCCAAGGAATTTATATTAACAATGGAAACATCAAAAATCCCCAAGACACCCTGCCTGCAAATGTCAATTCCTCATAAATATATTTTATTACCTTTCAGTAGAATCACAGTGTGTTTATTTTTGAGTGTTTCTTGTTTTGGTTAATAAAGCAGAAACCTTTGCTTATTCTGCAACTTTGAAGTAAAAATGGAAATGGATTATAGGACAGCAAAGGTCATCTTAGGTTAATAAGGTTATTCCCTTGCCATCAGAGGGGTCTGCAGTCAAAGCATATGCTCCCATTAATATATTAATTAATCTATTAATATAATACTCTCTAAACTCAAGAAAAATTCTGTTAACATCTAGTATAAGCCATAGCAGGCCGAACTACCCTTTAAACACCCTTGTTCTGCTCATTGACTGGTTAAGTGCAACAGAGATTGCAAAGCCTGGAGTTATAAACTATAAGATTAGTGTAGACTAGTTTGAGTTTTTAGATGGTCAAATTTGGAGACGAAGATGATGTCATAGCTCTTTTATCCTAAGTACTAGCAAAAGACTAATTCAGAATTTCATTATTTCAGATGGAGTGAAAGCTTTCTTACGATTTTTAGCCTCAATTTTTGTACATTTAGTTTTTCAAAAATAATTTCCATCACTCTATACAGACAAAAGACATCATTTTCAGGCATGTGTACCACTATCAAACAAGAGCATAGATATCAGAACTTATTTGGCAATCGGAGTAGGGTTATGATGGGAAACTGTCTTTCTCTATAGAGAGAGCTTGCACTAGAAAGTATTGTTAAAAAGAGTTGATAAGCAGGCCACATGGAAGATACACACAGACACGTCTTTATACCTCAAAGACTCTTTCTTCTGATGTTTATTAACTTGTCTGTTATACTAAAGTCTTGTGGTTCTTGACTGTAAATCAAAGTTCCCCTTAATAACCACCTGAGAACACTCCAGAGAGCTTTCCTGATATGCGTGAGAAAATGACAAGCAGTAGTTTATCCAAAGCTTCATATCACCTTCACGGAAATGGTGGCATCTGAAAGAGATTTGTAAATATGGAGCTCGCAAAACAAAACTTAAAAGCCATCAATGAGAACTGGTGTTGAATCAAAATCCCTTTGAAATCAGGAGAATTTTGAGGTAAGAAAGCTTTGAGGTAAGCTCAGTTCCCTTCGATCAGGTTTTGAAAATCAAAGCAAGACAATTTTTGAAAATTCTTTTTAGGTCCCCTGTTTACTGATGAGGAATGTATTTGTTGTTGTAATGTTATTGAGGGTAAATGTTTTTCATGATCATGGCCAGCTGTTTCTTATACATAGAATTACTCCTGATAGTTGCTCCTGGATTAAATAAGACCTGGATTCCCTTCCCTTCCTAGAATCAAATCCTTCATTTTTTTTCTGTTCTTCAGCATTCAAATTTATGAAATGATATGATCAATGGTGATTTCCTTTATAAAGCACTTTGAGATATATTGATTAAAAGCACCATGAAGAAGCTCATTCATATTGTTAAATTCATAAGGAGAAATTTTCTGTTTAAAATTTGTAATAGATATTTTTAAAGATCCTATGTATACAATTTCTTTAATTTTGTAACAAGAAGACAAACCTGTAGGAACATATCTAGGGGATGGAGGCCTTCCCATGGGAAGTGACTGCAGGGAGCTGAGCTTAAAGAAGATAGCAGATACTCCCTGAATTAAAGGAATGTGAACAGCAGTCCTTGAACAGCAAGCATGAGAAAGTTGGCTGAGACAGAACCTTGATTAAGCTTGTCAGTAAGAAAGAAGGACTGGTGCACAGACCTATGGTGTGAATACACGCTGTTATCCACGACCAACCGAATGCGGTAGAAATGCATGGATAGTAGCCTGTAACCAATCGTAGCTGTACGCGCATAAAGAGCTTGCTTCTGCTTGCGCATATAAGCACGCTATTCAGGCTAAATAAAGGGATCAGGATCTAATTCTCATGGAGTCTGCGTCTTTGATCCCCTCCCGATTCCTTGGGCCAACAAGAAGCTTCCAACACAAACCCAGCAATAATCACGGGTTGCTTGTGAGGACAAAATTATTCAGCTGAATTGTGAAAGAAATTATCCTCAATGCCAATATGTTGATGATGCTTTCAGTTCATTGGCAAAGAGGAAGTTGTTTTCTTGGCTTGTATCTTGCCCCTGAAAAACAGGGACTGCAAGAACCCAGAGAAGTTTGTGCCACTGGATAGCAGGTATCAAATATTGTGATAGTGCATGCATGCATATTCAGCATTTTCAAATTGTGTTTCAGAATACTGGCTGAAGAAAAATGTTGAAAAATACGCATTCGCTGCATTTGATACAAAATCTTCTCTCCAATGCAAAGCTTCCAGATCATGATCAAATTTCCAAACTCTCCTATTGTGGAAGGGCTGTGTAAAAGCTACCAGATATTCACACGAGACGGAAAACATAACTTCACCAACTATCATATCCTATCTTAATGTAATTGACTGACTTGCTTCTATTCCATTATTGCTATTTAATGATGAAACAGCCCATGGAAATTCTTTACCATCATGATTTTAAATGGCACCTTTACTGAAATCCTATAGTGAAAGATCACAGAGACCTTTCAAATGTCTGAACTAATGGAACCTATTTTATATTCAGACAGAGAAGCATAGACATGGATAAGTATTAGTAAGCCTTTACTCAATCCTTTTCTACTGACTTATTTATTTATTTATTTATTATTTAGTTAATTATTTATAGTTGAAGAGAATCATGCAAGGAAGAAGAAAACTATATGATCGTGACAGTAGTTTAAGAAAATTGACTTCTGTTCTCACCTCAGCAGTCTACAGATTGATGGTCTTAAGAGAGCCATTAAAATAGTTTTGTTTAAATTTGCTGTCTCAAAAAAAATGGACAACAGTTCCCAGAGAGCCAACAGTGGGTTTAACCTACTGTTAACCTCACACTACTTCAAGTTCAGGGAAAAAAGTCATCATCAGTGGATATTGTTCTTCAAAAGTCCTCAGAGTCAGCTTCTCCTCTGCTTCATTTTGCAAATCCTAAAGTCAACCAAGGCAACACTATCTGTAAGTTTAAAGTAGCACCCACCTCTAAAAATAAGGATAAATTTTGCCTGTTTTCAGAGCTGAATGGTGTAAATAAGCTGAAAATCCACATAGTTCCTAAGGAACCAAAAAGGGTTTTTTTGTGGAACTTAGCCCCGTGGAGAGTAGGAGTACTGGAGAAATTTCAGGTAGTAAAAGGGAAAGGTGAATATTTTTCACATTCCACACTGCATCTATCTAGTAATCCCTCCAGTGAGCTAGAAGGATTATTGGAGAACTAAAAACAAATGTGAAACCAAATAGTTTCAGAGTCAAATTATCTGACAGCTTTCACCTACACTCTGATTTTATTTGTTTCTCCCAACAGGTATTCGGAGATAGGCTTATATCATTCCTATTTTAGGACTACAAACATCTCCCAGTATAAGAAGGTGGCTTTGTTTTTGTTTTTAAATTCTGCAAAACATGATCATCTGCTTGTTTCTTTCCAGTCTGCCCTAGTTATTTTTATACGTCTATTTTTGTAGCATTTAAGTTACAAAATCCATGGTCCAGGCTTTCTAAGTCTTTGGCAAAATGCCACTGGTGATTCAGTCTCTAAAGCTTATGCTTAACTAGTGCTCCAGAGAATAAATCTCCTGTCTTTATTATATTGTAAAATGTTTTATCCATGGAAATCTCCCCATCATCCTCCTCTCTCAGCTAAATTGCTGCATCCAAGGCCAACATAGGTGTGAACAGTTGCAGTGGCCTTAACTCTGTCATTTCTCCCTAAAAATTCCTTTCATTTCTAAACATTTTCTATATCAATCTGGCAAACCCCTGTGGACACCTTTATTAAATGCCAATTCATGGTATCAGGGATTTTACTTTGCTTTCCTATGCAACAGTAAAAGAACTGTGGAGAAAACATGATTGAGACTTTTTGGAGGGATGAGCTGAGATTGAGATGAGCTGGGATTTCCTGAGATGTACATGGATTTGCGTAGCCCAGCATAACTTTCTGTGTCCTACTTGCACCCTTCAGCTGTTGACATTCTATGTGCTAATATACGTGGTGATAGTACCAGCTTAAACAGTTGTCCACCCATTATGTGCTCATCCATTAGTACTGTGAGAAATTCTGCTTCCTGGATTCATGGTTATAATTTGGTCCAATAATTTTTAGTTTACAAATGTTCTGAGAAAGAAATGTCTACCCTTTGCTTTGTGATGTGTAGACTGAGCCTTATAAGGTGCCTACACAGAGGATAAAGGCTGCTCTATCACAGCACTGAAAAGATGTTTATTTCCAGTAAATTAAGTATTCCTTATCTGAGACAGACCACTCTTTTAGGTTAATATGTTTGCTTATTATTATTATTCACCCTTTCTGTATTTGAACATACAGGCTATATCTATGTCAGTAAGTTAAACTGATATCAGTTAGCACAGAACATCCTGCGTCCTGTTATTAAGCTCTTAGACTTCAAAATACAGTGTCCACACACAAATTGCCCATTGGGAGTAGTAGTTGGCTTGCAGCACCTCCCAAATTGTCCCTGAAAACTACATACTGAAGATGCTAATTGTCCAGGATTAAACTGTGCCAAATATCCTGGTTGCAACACACAGGAGGTTCCCTGGTACTGTTTGATTTAATAGATATATAGCTATGGGAATTCATGCATGAGAACACAATTGCCTACTTGAGGCAGTAAAATTCTCACTGTGTTTTAAAGCTTGTAAAACAAATAGGTGTAACTCACTAACAGACACTAACTTCACCTACTGAAAACTAAAGGAATGACAGTGAAAGCCAGCTATGTAAAGCTATTAGAAGAGAGAATTTAGTTAAACAGGATTTAGTCATGTTACTCTTGCAAGAGTAAATGTGTTAATTATAGTAATAGAATGTTATTATTGTTGTAATTTTCATGTTGCTTGAGGTTATGTATATTGCAGCACAACAATGTTCTTGCTTTTGTGTAGTTAGAGAGATAGTCTCTATTCCAAACATGACATTAATGCTGAGATTTTCAAAGAAAACACAAGAAAGTTGGTGCTCATTTCTCACAGGCAGTGTAGCTTGCTGATTCTGCCACTGTGTCTCATTCTGCCAGCATCTTTTCTCTGCCAGTATTTTCTCTGTTATCTCTCTGTTACCTATGATATGACTATATCTGTGTATTCAGTAAATATTTAGCAGAGTAAATAGTAAAGGCAAGTATGCATTGATCTGCTCGCTTTGCATCCAGAGAGATCTAATCTATGGAGAAAAAAATAGAAATAAAATTTAAAAAAAAGATATTTCCATAAAGACGTTAGTTTCACGGTTATGCTTCTGGTAGCATTTCAATCTAATTACTTCACTAAGGCAGTAGTGTAAAATTTATACTGGTTTCGAGAAACAGTGCTGATAAAATTAGTATATTTGTGCCAAGGACTGTTTCTAGATTAGGAGACATAATCATTCATACAATTAAACTATAAAAACACTTTCTGCAATGTTCTTGATCTATGTCAGCTAGTTGTCTCCCCGTCACTCTTGGATGTGATTTGGGAGTGGGGATGGGCTGGGAATCAATCCCAGAACACAATTTGCATGCAGCCACCCAGTTTTGGAAGGCAAGATAATTTATAGTGAAAGTGGAAGGTACTCTGTGCCAGCTGGCTGCAGTGCCAGAAATCATTCCTGGCCGAGAGAGTAGAAGTTTGGTTCCAGGCAACGAGGACAAGGAGCTCAGTGGCACCAACTCCTACCTGTAGCACCTCCAGCATCACTCCCTGCTTCAATGAACAGGGCAGGAGAGATGTGAAAAGTTACCCTGCTTGCCATTACTTGCTTCTCTGGTAAAGCCAGGTTGGAATCAGACAAGATGCTACTGGTCCATGACCTATAGCTATGTAGGTCACTCCAGATCTTCCACTCACTTTGCTGCTTTTTATTTGGAGCAAATTATTGCTGGATTTTTTCTTCTTCTTCTTTCTTCTTGTTTTTTTATTTTATTTTCTTGGAAATGCTGGTCAATGTGAGGGCAACAAATAAGGATGAAAAGCCAGGGCAGGAAGAGAAAGCATTCTGCAAAACTAAGCATTCTGCAAAAATAATCAGGTAAATGTCAAGAGGCACCATATATTTATGGCAGTGCAGCAGTGATGACTTGCACGAGCTGCAGCTCTGCTCAGGAAGTGTGCTCCTTCTTACCCATATCTTGTAGGCATTTTCTGCGTCCCTGTCATGTCTTGAAATATCACTTTCCTGTCTAAGTGCTAACCATTTCTATTTGTCCTTTTGGAGATTCTGACCAACAGCTTTGCCCTAACCAGAGCAGAATGAGTCTTCCCAGCACTCATTAATCACCCCCAATACAAGTTGGTTTAAGAAAATGACACTGCCTTTGTTAATAAAATTTAGGAAAAGCCCCATGGAAGCACTGTCATTGTGTTATTTTTTGATAAATCACCACAGGTTCTTGATCAATCTACTCCAGCAGCCCAATGTCACTGAGAAGGCAACAAGTAGATCAAGTCTGTCTTCAGCAGCGCCAGATCCACCCACAGACACTGCAGGATTTGTCAGTAGTCATAACAGCACTGTTGAGAGCTGAAGCACCATCAGTTACAGCAGCAAGCTTTCTGCAGCACACAAGATGCAGATACACAAGATGTAGACACACATGTAACATTCACAAGCTGTAATCCTGACTGATACACCTCGAGTGATCCAGCTGATGTGCTTATGCTCTCTGTTTTGTGATATGGTTTTCTATTCAACAGGGCCTGATGAATGCAAATATTCTGAATGTGAATGCTGTTCTCTTTCCAGTAAGTATTCTAGCTTAGTGTTCTAGTTTTCCTATTAATATATTATTTATTCCAAGACCCAGTTCTTTGAGTAACTCCCCAAACATAAAATATGTTATGCTAGTGCCCAGTCCTGGACCAACTTTCCTATTAACATTAATGACAGAGAACCTGATTTTATGTAGTTCATGGAAGAAGACTGTTATTGACACTTTCATATTTATTGGATTAACAATAATTAAACAATAATAAACAATAATTAAACAATATTTATTGGCTAAACTCATGAAAAAAAAGTTTCATCGCCAAAATATATAATGTTTGAGTGCAAAGATAGCATGGGACAGGGAAGAATGTACTATCTATCTATCTCATTTACTGAAAACACCTAATTTGCCTCTTAGATTGCTGAATTTAGGTAACATCATATATCTTCTCAGAAAGTCTTCAATTGTCATTTGAAAAATTATTTGCTGTCTATTTTCAATTGGTCCTGATGAACAGATATTCCAGGACTTCACATTTTAAGAAGTTATATCCTGATTCAAATAAGCCTTTGAACGATAGATACTGTGTTATCTGGAATTAGGAGACTAAAATGACTTTTTTTTTTCCTTCAGTGTGAACAGGTTAAAATACCTCTCCTTCTAACTATTGGTAGTTTTTGATATACCTTTTAGCTCTGCCAAACACCTATGGATTATTTAACAATTTGCTCCTAATTTTTTTCTTCATATTTCCTTATTCAAATTGTCAGACTAAATGCATTCTTATATATAATCATCATAAACAGAGCAATTACCAATTATGCAGTCAATTAACATCTACCATGTTTTGAAAAGGCCAAGCAGAATCACAACCTTGCATAATCAGTTATATTAAAACATTCCTCTTGATCAGTTGTCCTCAAGATGCATTAGATAAATCTCTTGAAGTGGAAGCAAGGAAGCCAGGAGTCATTGTTGAAAGCAACCATTAGAGAAAAGAAAAAGTGGGGGTCTGAAAGGAAATCCTTACTTTTCTGATATCCACTGAGTGTTTCATAACCAACAAGGAAGTTTGAAATGGAGGGAAAATTAACTTTATTTTAATATTTATTTATTTTGCTATTTTGATATTTTAATAATTTGAAATTTTAATATTTAATAATGGAGTTTTTTTGAGCTCCACATTTTTGCTGCAGCCCATTCTGTACTACATTATCAGATCATTAAAATGATGCAATCATTTTCATCATTTTAAGTACCATGTTGTTCACAAACTCCTCAGGAAAGGCGTCAATCTGAGAGCCACTTTATTTCAAATGTTCATTTTAGAGAGTAGCACTGATTTATTTAGAGTCACTCTACATCCACAGAGCTATAGTACTGCAGAACTGAAGGGTGAACGGATAGCATGGGACATGTCTTTGGGATGTATTTCATGTTTAAAATTACCTACCAGGGTCTGTTGTTCTACTTTCCTGAATATGAAAGTAAATTTTTTTCTTTCATATTTTAATTACTTTCATGTGCATGAAAGTAATTTATGTATAGTATGAAAGTAATTTCATATACATGAAAGTAATTAGAAATAGGTTTTCTGAATCTTTTGGATTTATACTAGAGAACGATTAGTTTAGGCAGTCAAGTTCACCTTTTTATATATTTTTATGTATACAAGACTTAGTGCCACAAACACTGTGTTTTTGTCTGTGTATACATATATATATGTATATATGTACAGATAGACACATAATAACGCATATATTACCTGTATCAAGAAATTTTATTTAGAAGAGTCTACACATTCAAAAACAGTGTATGCCCATACAGATTCTGGAACATAAATACAATTCGAATTTTATGAACATTTTCATCTGAGGTATACTGAAGTGATAAAAGACAGAATTTGATCTGAGTCATAAACCCAGGAAAATAACCTTTTTGTCTGCTTTGGAAAACTCCCTTTTGGAATCAGAGCCACCAAGATGCTCACTAAGAAAAGAATGAATGTCATTGCACAGAAGTAAATTGCTCTCCATGTTTCAGCATCCTTCCTTAATGGAGGAACTGGTTGTACCCCTTCTGTCAACCACCTTGTTACAAAAGGCATTGTCAGTGTTTATGAAACAAATGCCTAACTTCATCTGTCTTTGCTCCTGATCATTAGAATCCAGGCAAACAAAATCTTCCTGTCCTTTTCACTTTATTATGGTCTCTTAGAATTATCAAAAATCTTAATAGAAATATATTTTTGAAAAATGTAACTAGTAAAGTGAGTAGGTAAGTGTAAATAAAAGTTACAGTCTGACAATCGTCAGAGCTTCAGATTTTCTCATTGCTCTTTCCTTCTGTTTTATATTTCTCTGAAAATATATATTTTTTTGCTCTCTGTACTTATCAGCTGCAACAAGAAACTATAGACAAAGAAAGGAGCGAGTCTAAAGGTTTATGTTATTTGTCACTGAGATTGACAGGCAGAGAAGGTTATGACCTGGATCTATCTGAATGCCTGGGTGAGGAGACTTATGTACAAAAGGCGTGGGGATCAAAGCAGATTTACTTCCTTCTGGTGGGTTCCCCCCTCCATCTGTACACACCTCAGCCTCTCCACATAGATGCTCAGCATAATGGTCAAGCCTACCTGGATGAGACTCATACTTTTCTCAGGGGCAGAGTAGAATCTGTAGTACTCAGATGATAGGTCTTCATATCTCTGAAGACAGCACTGAGGACTCTTCCAGGTCCTGTAGCCTTTCATAGATTACAAGCATAGGTCCTGAATAGCTAAACTGTGTTGAATCTCCATTGCTGTCCTGATAAGCACAAACTGTCTTGACAATAGCCTAAGCTTAGGTTCATCTGAGATAACTCAGACAAA
>JAUBNY010000897.1:1033567-1048718 GCA_032275445.1 Crypturellus soui
GTGGGGTTATGTATTGGTATTATAATGAGATTAGAATGAGAATTTTGAACAAAATCGACTGGAAGGGACTGGTCTGCCACTATTGTTGGTTTGGCACCAGATATCACACTATGTGGCTCATTAGCTGTGTGGTTTGACCAGATTGCCACCTCTGCAGGGAGTACAACAGAGTTTGGCTGCAGTGTCCTCACTCTGCTCCACCCTCCATTTACTCATCATTCCCTCCGCAGGGAAGCCAACAAAGTTTGGCCGTGGTGTCTCCGTTCTGCTCCACTCTTTGTTTACTCTTCTTAGTAGGTGCTAGGAGGGCAGATTGTGTTGCCAAGGGAATCGTGGAGAAGTAGATTCCGCACATAGCAAGTGTCTCTTACCTCAAGCAAGCCTCTATAATGCCATAACTTCTGTTAGGTCCTAGTTTTCCTCTAAGTTCCCATTTCTCAAGCAGTCCTCTCATATTGGGTGAACCAGAACTCCTCAAATACCAGCCCCTTTCAGGAGACACATTCTGGTCCCAGCTGACATGATGGAGTGAAGAGAAACGGGATATTCACACGCTCCTCCTCACTTTTGACACTGTGCTGATTATAATGATGTACCATGTGTGTACTAGCACAACTTCAAGAATTAAATATCAATTGTTAATCAGTAGTAAGAAAGATATTTTTTAATTGTAATTGCAATTTCACCCCAAGAACACTAATATTTCACCAGTATGTGGATAAGATTACAGTTTCTTCAAAGACAAAGCTGCTTTATGTCTTAGTAATTCATAATAACATTCTTCCAGTGAAAGGCATAAAAATATTGGCTTTAAGCATAAAAAATAAGCCTCATTAAGCCCTTGTTCAAACATACAAATGTTTATTCTTGGTTAAATGATCAAGTTCTGATACATTTAGGTTTGATTCTCTTCCTACAGCCTTTGGCTTTGGGACAGATTTTAGATGGTACTTAACGATTCATCTGAACTACTTTTGACCATCTAAACTTGGTTATGTAATTTAATTTGCTGTCCATGAAAATTATCTCTACATTCAATGGAAAAACACAATCAGGTCCAGAAATATGTCCAGTATAATTCATCCTAGCAGTCTTAGAATGTGAAGAAATGTCATTTAAAGGGTACTTTCCTTTGCACTCTGCAGACTGCACAGAAGAAGTTAAGCTACACATCTCATTTTGTGAAGGCTAAAGTTAGCCAAAACAAATTCCCTGTCAGGTGCTGAAAGATGAGAGCAGACATAAAATAGCACTTACATAGACACCCACTCGAAGAGCACAAATAATTTTTTGATGTCTGTCTCTGTCTTTTTCTGTAGTACAGTTTCCCATCTACCAAACAGAAATAGCAACAAATCTCTCCCAACAGCACTGAACACAAAAGCATTAAGTACTGTAAGGCCTTTTAGCCTAAGAATAATAGGCTGAAGATGCAAGATGGGCTCAAAATATGCACCCAAAACCACTCCCAAATTCAGAGGAAATAAGCATGAGTACAAGACTAGTTATGCTTCTTTCATAACTTACATGTTTGAAAAAAGTAGACACAACCCTGGCCAAATCACATCACAACCCAAAGATATGCAATACTTTGGCAGTGTTAACTATGACTGAAATGAGTATTTGGGATTATTATTACAGTTGACACACTGCATACCTTTGGCCAAATATGCGAGGTCAGCTATGTAAGTGGGACATGAGATTAAAGCACTTGACTAAGAGATCTGAGCTTTGACACTGCTTAGCTTTGACTCTGATTGTTTGTGTGCTCTAAGCAATTTCCCATCTCTGAAAGATCAGTCTCTGTCCTTGAATCTCTAAGAATGACAAAACACATATATTTATGTGCATATATATATATATATAAAGATATGTGAAAAGGGGTAGATTTCCTCATTTTGTATATCAAAATGTGAAATTAGGTATTAAATGTGTGTTATTTTGGTGGTGTCTGGATTTAATGTTTGGAGATGCCCTTATACAGAGGATATCCATCTGTGGATATACAACAGTGAGTATTAGTAAAAAGAGAAATACAAATGAATATCTTCACATTTGCCTGAGTTCCAGGAAGCGAAGCCTACACAGAAGGTTCTTGATCACTCTGGATGTGGTTGATAGAATAATCATTTGGGTAGTAACAGTAATCCTTGAGATGATTCAAATCTCACTTGTTAAATAAACCTTTGTCTTTACAGGAGTGTAATATAACCACTCTTGAAGCAGAAAGGGTCATGCCTGAATTCCTATTTAGCAGTGTTATTTTGCAGCTCTATAGTCTGTCCTCTATTCTGACCCTCCCACCGTGGATGCATTTTGTTCACTTTGACTCAACAGTGATCTCAGCAAAATGAGGTCCTGATGTGAGTTTGTTCTTTTATGTCTTGTTGTAATACAAATAAGAGTAGTGATACAAGTACTATTAATACTTTGTTTCCCATGGTTAGTTCTTTAAATCATGTTCTATATGTAGAGAGTAAAAAAGTCTTTCCCAGAAATATAAAAAATAATTGAAGAATATTTGGATTATGGCTATTCACCATCTCTTTATTCTTCTAACTTGAGTAGCTGCTAAATTAAATGGCATTAGATTCACCAGTTAAAAGGAGACTGAAGGCTTCATAATTCAAAGAACAGGACAACATTTCTTCTTTAAGCGGTATCATAGTCTAATGCTATTGGTACACAACAAGACTCTTTATTTATAATATAACAATATGGCATAAGTTAAAGGATGAAACACTTTCTTGTTGATGAAAACATCAATTGCTACATGCTGCTTCCTTGTTCATGGGAAATCTCAATTTGCTTTTACATAGGAACAAATTTTGGCTGTGAGGAGATAATACATTTACGGAAGCAGTCTTACTCTGCAGTAGCTTTGCTGAAAGCAGAAAGTAGCCTTCACTTCCTCCCTAGCTCGCCGTTGAATGAAGTCAAAAAGGTGACAACTTAGAAGAGGTGACAACTAAGACTTTCCCAGCTCTTGAAGTCCTGTATCTTCAATGCAAACAAAAGCGCAGTTCTGTGATAGTTAAAACTTTTCTTGTCTAACCCTTCCTTTTACGTCCCATTAATGAAGAACCTGCTGTGATCTGTCCATCAAACCAGCTTGTTATCCTGAAGTCTATAAAGCATTAAGATATTATTTGGCAATTCCCTAATTTCAGCAGACGATTTAAGCATTAATGAAATATTCCATAACAGTGTAAACTATGTACAGTCAAAACAAGAAATTTTAGCTAAATTTCTAACAGAATTAAGTCCCTTAAACATTAGTCTGTTCTGCAGTTATATGTTATTTTGTATGTCTACAAAATCATGACTGACAAGCAGAAGCTAAAAGGGCTGATTGCCCACTGCTAATACTTCCTATATAATATTAGGGACCATTATAAAAAAATATATATTATGAGATAGATTAAAAACAAACAAACATAAATAATAGTTCTTCATATAACACAGAGTCAAGCTCTGCAATTCACCATCAAAGAATGCGGGGAATGTTGAAAGTTTGGATGGTTAAGAAAAGAGAGCAAGTACTTTGAAGATAAATTCATTGCAGTTTATTAAATAGATAGAAATGGCACCAACCTCAGCAAACCGAAAGTAATCAGTACTGTTATGTTTCGTTCAATCAAAGAATATCCTGAGCTGAGATCATGGATTTAAATTCTCTTGATTAGAGGTGTGACTCTTAAAGCGGAATAGTAAAGGTTTGAGGCATGAGCACGCAAAGCTGTCAATGCAGATTCTGCATTGATTCCACTTTTATGAAAAGCACGTGATGATTCTTCATCATTTTCTGTGAAGAGGAGACTCTTATTTTCAGAAATAAGAATGAATAGTAGTTAAGAGCCCATCTTTTCTCTAAATGATGAAAGGTGTATAATGAATAGAACATGACAGTTAACACTGAGAGATTTATTTCTTTTTCCAATAAGGTAAGGAAAAAGTAAGGAAAGATACATGTCTCAGCATCAGATTCCTAAATGGAACAGAAGTAAATGGAAAATGTTACTTTTTGACTAAGCTAGTAAATTACCCTATTTGTGATGTCTTTCCCCAGCAAACAGACATCCTCTTTTTGTAACTGCTATTCCACTGTTAACCACTAAGATAGTGGTTAACATAATCTATAAACAAATTGCAATTATTTTTGTGCAAAGTCATTAATGATCATTTTATATGTGTGTTCATGATTTCAAAATCAATGATAAAATTTATAAATATTGTAAATTAAAAGAATGATTTGCATTTTGGTGGAATTTTTAAATCTTCATAATTCCAATGGATTTTCTCTTGGCGGGGGTTGGAGGAGTGGGAAACAAACACACACACACACAAATCCTTCCCAAAAACTTTATTATATAGATATCAATAAAGAAACAAAACTATCAAGATTTAAATTATATTAATCTCAGAATCAAAACATTGCTCATTATATGGAGTTACAAGTACTCTCTGTGGGAAGGAGTTAAATGAAAGATTCAAGAAGCTTTGCTAGGTAATGGTCATTCATAGAATCATAGAATCATAGAATGCCTAAGGTTGGAAGGGACCTCTAGAGGTCATCTAGTCCAACCCCCCTGCACACGCAGGGCCACCTAGAGCACCTGGCACAGGGGTAATTCTAGCAATGTTTTCTATAATGCTGAAACTTATGACCCTCCACAAATGTTCTCTTTCATCTTTTATCATAACATGGAATACTCATTCACTGTTCATTTGAAAACCAAAGGATTGAACAGAAAGAATTCTTATATTTTCATGTTATAATAACTTTCATAAAATTCTCTACTGGCAGCTTAAAATATTAATTAAATGAGCTTGTCTAACATATATACAAAGGATGTGTTTTATAGATGAGTAAATTGATATAGAGAAAGAAAGCAACAGAAATGAAGCTAAGGTCCCTATTCCTCAGCATCCTCAAATAGTTTGAGGGCAGCACTGAAGAATGTGTTTAGTTGTAAGCCTATATTTAAGTGATATGCATGTTAATTTGCTTGCTTGTGTTCTGACCACACTAGAAATACTTACAAATATTATTTAACTTGTATCCTGATTTGAAGCAAGAGACCATGAAAGAACATGATGGGTTCAGAACTCAGTTAATGTGGCACCCTGAACAGTGCAGTAGCCAAAGACTTCAGTGGCACCGTTTCTACAGAAGTACTGCCAACAGTGCATACAAAACCAACAACAACAAAATAAAACATGAAATTATTTGGAGAGTATCATCTGGAGTGTCATCAATGGTCTGCAAGTTATTTAGAAACCTTAATGTTCTTTCTATGCTTAGACAACTGGGCTTTTTATTCTAAGGATCTGTATGAATATTTGTTTTTGACTATTTTTGAATAACTCAATTTTCTGACCTTCCTCAGAAATGTGTTTTGCCCCATGTCTTTTCTGAACTTGACCTTTGGAGTCAAAAGACCATGTTCTGTCCTGTTCTTTTCCCCACCAAAGGTATTGTGAATAATCTCCTTGCGAGTTAGTAAAAATTATAGAAATGGAAGGACCCCAGGAGGATGAGCCAAAAATGCTTATCTTCAGATTTCTAGAGGGGAACTCTTTTTTTCTTCTCCAGAATATGTGGTCCTGTTTGTGTGTCTCAGCAGAGTATGCAGTTCTGTATTCTGGAATCATCTGCTGTCCATGGAAGCATGGCTGGGTGTTGTGGGAGACTGATAGTTTTAACAAGCCAGAACTGTGCCAGCAAACATACTGGATGATGGATCATACATTTCTCCCACCTCTGTTAAATTTTGCACTACGCACATGTCCTTTGTGTCTCCAGCAAGTACTTGGTTTCTGCATTCCTGCAGCATTTTTGATTGAAAAGAAATATTGAACATCCTGCCATGAGTGGGGTAAAATTCATTTAACTGTACAGGTAAAGAATAATCAATACTTAGATATTAAGTACTGCTATGAAAGAGTGAAAAAGTCATAGAGAGCTTTCTACTAATCTAGCTAATAAATATTATGCTTAATACATTATCTGTATCAGAAAATCAAGACAAGATAAACAGTCTCCACCATAATAGTCCCTTCAGATAGTTCAGATAGATAAAATAAAACTGAATTATAGCATTCAGAACTATAGAGAGACTCAAAGCAAGGAGCAGCTGATAGCACAATTTAGCAGATCCCTAGCTACCTGTCTTCTAGCACTAGCTTTGTGAGATAAATTTGGATGACTCCTCATTTTTGAGGAAGTTCTGCTGGATATGTTTTTTCTGAGTACATTAAGGATGCAGACATGCCTTAAAGTTATGTTTCTGAAAATAATTAGATTTACTGCTCTGCCAATTATATCTCCCAGAAGACTGTGACCAGTTTACTTTGCCATGGTTTCTTTTAATAATCTGCCTTTAAACATCTGAATTGCTGGATAAATTAAATGCTGTTTCCTATAACAATAGCCATAATCTAAATGCTTCATCTGGAATCCCATCAATACTGTACATTTGGCCAGAAAATGATTCATGTTGCATTAAATTACATTTCTGTTTTCCTGGACTGCCTCTTCATATACTCTTGACACTTCAATTCATTAAGCAGATGGAGAGTGAACATGTGACTGAAATATTTTGTTCAATAATACTTAAGTCCATTCCCTGCCAAACAATGTAATCCAGCTCTCTTAGAGGAGAATTGTTTCACTTCAGCTGCTTTCCTAATAACGGTTTAAGGTTCCATCACAGAAATCCATTTCTGACAATTCATGCATAGTTGATTAAATACATCTCTTTACCCCCTCCTCCCCATCACTACCTTTCCCTTGATAAATGTAAAGAAGCTGAGACTGGAAAGTTGTTGATTAAGATTATATCAGACAATTAATTATGCATTGCAAAAACCTTTGACCCAAGCAAATGCTTCTTTTTCTTTCTTTTTTTCTTTTTTAATCAGTTGAAATGAAAAGTGATCAAATAATTACATGTTCTTGTCTTCCAATCAAGCTGTAGGTAGAGAAAGGAAGTTGAGAGAGGAAATCAAGCAGAACCTTAAAGGGAGAAATTTTAATAATGAAGCAAACATAGGAAAGGAAGTAAATCTCTTGGAATGAATGATTATATTATTACTTCTCATTTCAGCTTCATATAAACAAGCAAGCCTGCTTGATGGTTTTGTAGCCAGCTTCATGTCAGTTATTGTCACAAGGACACAAGAAGCAATGCCCAAAAAGTGTGTTCTTATTTGAACTGCTGTTTGGGAACGAGTCTGGACTCACTCTGTCCAGGTTGCTTCCTTTGTATCATTATTTTGCGGACAGGGAAATACATTTCATGAAGTCTTCTCTGGATCAATGAGGCAAGAGGTAAAAGTGAGGGTAAAAAAGCAAACAAATAACCCCCCAAAAACACACAAACACATACACATCGAGTCTATTGTATTAAACACTACACAGGGAGAATATTTTTACTAATGTAGCTATCTCAACCTTGGGAATGTCATTACATCTGTGAAAAAGCTGTGTAATTTTATTTTCCCCAATCTCCCCTCCCACCTCAGTGTATTCTTCTCCTAGCCATGACTACAAAGTGAAAAGAGTTTATTCAGAGTGCAGAATAATTACTATAGGTAACATATTAATTTGTAAGTGGATGCAACAGAAATTAGCCTGAGTCAAATCTATTTAAGCAGTACAGAAAGAGCCTTTAGATTTTTCCCTAGCAATTTCATTATAAATTGCTAGGAAGAGATCTCCTCTGTAGTTAGCCAAATGGGGTTGGCTATCTACTCTTCTGAGTGTTGACCCTTTATTGTACTTGGTGCATTTCTGAATTACACAAGACTACATATTGTTTGAAGTGCATTTTTACATCAGTCTTTGTGAGTTCATTAATATCCTTAATATCAAAATGCCTTTCTAATGCTTGGAGCTTTGCTTGATTGTAGCATTGGCCCTGATTGAGAAAGGTCCTCAAGCACATTTTGTTTTGTTTGAACACTTAAATAACAATTCAGAAAAACAGTGCATTTGATTCTGCGTAGTAGACTATTTGACTTGACTTCCGACCTGATGCAGATATGACGAATTTTATGTTTCTCTTAGGAGCACCAGCAGGATATGCAATGCGCAGTGGTGAGGAAGGATGGAGCACATTGCTCTTATAAATATCACTTTTGATCACATCATTAAGTACACAGTCCTGCCATACATATGAGCAGGGTGTTTGTGACCTGGTGATGTGGATATTAATGATTTTTTTTCTTGCATCCAACTTTGACTGAACTTTTCATCACCTTTACTGTTTGGAGAGCTTTGCATCTATTCCAGTTAAGTCCTTGCAGACTCGTTTAATTTCTTTTACACGACTGACCTTTCTTACACATGACTGGCTGTCACAAGCTGAAGAGACTGGTAGTCTGAGTTTCTGAATTGTGAGGTGTTTAATTGCATCAAGAGGCATTTTGCTGTAGGAAAGAATGCTTGATTACTTAACTCATTACATACATTAAGATGGTCCTGGGAGGTCAGGAATGGGCTTTCTGAGGCATTTTGTCTATGTTTTTAAATTCTTCCCCCTGCTATCCCTCAAGTTTAGTAAAAATAAAAGAAAGGTAGGTATAGTTAGTAACTGAATCAGCATTCAAATCAAATCCCCAGATCTGCTCTTTAAAAGGTACATAGGAACTTAGCTTCATGAAATCTTAATAATTTTACACTAGTTACACATGCTCATATTCATTAGCCTTCTCTGACGGCTATAAGTATGCTTATATTATTCCTCTCATTGTAGTAAACTAAAAACTAAACCACCTATCCTACCTTTATTTTTCATGAAAGAAGAATAGTCTTATTGATGTTGCTTATATATTAGGGTTTTGTTTTGTTTTTAACTCACCTATAGATGGTAGTTTGTCCTAGCTATCTTAGCTATGTCATACAGGATCTGATGAGCTTTCCTCTGCTAATTACTATTTCTGATCAGTGAGAACAGTGAGATCAGTTTAAACTACATGCTTAACTTTTCAGTGGTTAAGGTAGGTTGATGTAGATTTCACTCCATGTGAGATCAATACAAATTTTAGTCCAGGATTGTACTAAGTTTTCCACTAAATGAAACACATTTACCTTCTCATTGCCATTTACACTGTTGATTAACTTGTTAACTTTGCAAGTTTCAAAGTTGTGACCATAGTGAGTCTAAATCCAGCTTTATACAAGTTTTCTCCGTTGCAAAGATAAAGAAATCCATGTCAAAGAAAGAGAATGGTTTTGTAACACCTACTTAAGGAATTAACCAGCAAGCATATCTGAATATTTTGTTTTGTTTGCTTGCTTGTTTTTCTTTTGTTGGTGTTAATTGCAATCGGAAGAAAGATGTAGAAAAGGGGAACTGGAATTACATTTTTTTTGTCCAACCTCAATGTGACACTAAAGATTTTTCTTTTTTTCACAATTACAGGGTAGCAGGAATTAAAAAATGATGAGATTCAGCAGGCTGACTTCAGTCAAATAATTATCAAAACAGCTGAAGTAGAAGAACCGTTCTTGGACAATGGCCAGATAAATAAATTCCCCATCTATGCGTTATATTCTCACCAGAAATCTATGGGGAGGACAAGTGTAACACATTAAAAAGATCAAGCACATTCAGATATTAACTTAGTTCTTCTATCTAGCTAATGGGTGTCCTGACATTTTCGATACTAATGTTAAAATTAAATCCCTCTTCCTGCATTAAGTCATTGTTACAGAAAATGATATGGGTTATATTTATGGTTTAAGAAAATAATAAACAATTCTAAGTGGCCTGAAGAAGAGACTAAATCTTATAAATGTTATCCTTCAGATGTAGGTCAGGGAGATACAGCTTGACCTTTACTTGATACTATTTTATGAACCTTTCCACTGATAAAATTGCTCTGTATTTTCTTAAAATAAATCAGCCTGTTTGAATTTACCTATTTTTCTTCTTCTTCTTTTTTTCTTTTTTTTTTTCTCCCAAGCCCAAGGTTTAGTTGATGCCAAAATGTCCTGCACAAAATTGGACCAGAAAAATGAAGCACCGGTATAGCTATTGAAAAAAAGAAACAGAAAATCATTGACCTATATATGAATACAAATATGTCTCCAACCTTAATATGGAGATGCTAGATTGCGTCTAGTTTATGATGAAATATACATAGTTGTAGTATACAATGACAAAATCTGTACAAGACAGAATATAACTGTTTTTAGAGATAACCATATTATTCTAGTAAAAGTGAAAACTATGCATGTGTTTTGTTTATGTATGATATCTAACATCTCTTTTTAAGGTCAGAACTGGTATCAAATACTTTTTGGAGAATGCAGTCTTACTTTGTTTGATGAAGATTTTTGACCATCATGATATTTCTCACTATTATGGTGGATTCCCATTTCTACTACCTGAATTATTTTCATTAGAATTAGTGCAAGTTTTGATATTCGGTAGCATGACTCATGAAAGCGGAAAAGTCAGTTTGACCCACAAACAGGGCAAATGCTCTGGGAATTGTCAGTGTGCAGGTGTAAAGCTGAGGTCAGATACTCTGGGGTCGCTGATATACTGCATGTTTGAACTTTCACTTTTCAGTTGCCTGTCTGTAAGTAGCCTGGCATTTCCTTTTTTATCTTACAGACCTTATAAGTAACTGCAACAGGAAGAAAATACCCTGGGCAAAATGAAGTTGGGGTCTTGCAGAAGTCTGATATGTGTGGTACAGAGTTAAAACTTCTGGAAGGAAAACTCTCTCTCTCCGCTAAACAAATAATAACTGGATAGCTGGCTAGCCATTGAAAGTATGATTGCCAAGAACCATCAAGAAAAATTCACCAAATATCATAAAAATTCTCAACCATTACTAAAGTCTTTTCTAAAATTAAAACTAAGCTTTTCTAAGACTAAAAAGCTTTTCTAAAGCTTTTTATGTTGTCTTTTGAAAGGATCTGGTTATTTTGGAAAGTGTTTTAGCCATTATTTTTATGAGATGGCACCTTCACACACAGAATCCTTAGAAGACTTAATTACATAGCTGGTCCATTCACCACTTGTAGAATTATTGCCTTGAGTCAAACATGGGAACAGGTTCAGAGTGTTCCAAGTATCTCTTGTAGTGATGTGAAATTATCAACTTCCTTAGATGTGCAGTTTAAAAAAAGTTTTCTAAGTTATGACAAAACAAAAAATATTCATCATCAGTGACTGTGTAGGCCTTCATTGCATATGCCTAGCTTGGGTCCTCTGCATTAACTCCTGAGGCCAAGCAAATTTTGGAGGTAGCAGCTGCTAAATGAGGCAGCTCAAAAAATTTGGTTTCAGCTCACCAGTGTCTGCCAAGGTGGGTCAGTAGCAGAGTCAGAATGAAACACAACCACTTTTTCCAGTCACAAATCCCCTCTTAGGTCAAAATAGATTAATTAAAAATACTTCCTTTGTTCCTAATATAGTTGGCTCCAATTTAACTGAACATCGGATGGCAAGCTGACAATGTTAAGATGAGAAGGTTCATCTGCTGTCTTCATAGGATACACAGCTATGTGGGCATATATTACCAAATGTCTGTACTCTGTATCTAAAGATAAGCCTTGAGCTTTTAGCAGGTCTGAATGCATGGGATTTACAAAGAGAAAGAAAAGAGACTTATAAGCTTCCTCCTGTGATCTCTGACTGTAAGGCTTCCCAGTATCAAAACATCTTCAAGAACATGGCATTCAAGAACATGTGACTTTCCCTCCCAAGGTCTTTCCTTTAGTTTAATTACAAATGACACTGGCATAGCATTCTAGGGGCAGTGCAGATGGTAAATTCACACCTGTCCCATATTTTGCATCTTGTCAGAACCTTCCATGGCATGATTTCTCTGGGAATGACAGTATTATAAAACATCTTCTGGCAGAAGCTTGAAAAATCAACACCCAGCTTAGATATGCAATGAAAAGCTATAACATTTTTTGAGACCAGAAAAGCAATACTGTCTGGTGTGGTATAGATCTAAGGAAGGACAAAATTGTCCAAGAAAAATATACTATTATTATTATGACTATGATAATTATTGTTTTTATTTTTAATGGAATATTGTATTGTAATATGATGTGATAGGGAAAAAAGCTTTGGAGAAAGAAAGTGAAACATTAATTTTTTAGGATAATAAATGTGTTAAACATATCTATTTATTATATTTGTTAAATTTACCATTTACATATATATAAAACTTAGCTGATTTATTTCGGGGGAATTATGCCTATCCCTTCTGTATCACAGAAACACAGCCTTAACCTAACCAATTGGGAACGTGGAATCACTGTGTTGATGTCATAAGGATTCCTTTAGCTTTATAAAATTGTCAGGAAAACCAGGATCAGGTTCATTATTCTCATCAATGGAAGTAATTAGTACTATATGCACATTGTGATGGGAGTAACCACCTTTCCTACCCAACAGTGAAATTACCACTTGACAACAGAATGCTAGAACATACACATTTTTATGAAATGTCCTTGATGAGATTTATTTCATCTAGTTTTAGATAACTACACTTAAGAAATTAATTTATATGTAGTTAATTACATATGGATTATATGAATAGACGTACGTTACATGAAAAAACGAGTGGCAACAAAGCAGATGTGAGAGGCAATATTTTAATGAAATTCCAAGATAGTCCTCAATTGTCACCCTCCTGCACCTACTTATACTACTACCCACAAATAGGGCACACAATATAGATGGTGTCTGAGTTCCTTCTCTGTTGTCATCTTATGTCTTATCAATAAATTCACAAGAAAGTGCTGTCTGACTGCCTGACTAGCAGTCTTAATGCCATGTATTTCAAACTCTTTGTTATAGAATTTGATCTATGGCTCAAGGCCTATCATATTAACATATTAGTTTAAAATCAATGATTTAATTAATACGATTAATATGTCTACACATAAGGCTGCATTAGACTTCTTTAGGGAATTATCTACACTGCAGAAGCTGCTGCTGTAATGGTGTCTACAGAATCACAGAATCAACCTGAGGTCTCGCAACCTGAGATCCCAGAGCAACATATGTTAGATTTTAAGTAGTAGCATTAACAAAGGTGGCATCCGCAGAAATTAGAAGGTTTGTTCCTTAAAGGTTTATTGTTTCACAATTTCTTCTCTAATTTAGGCTAAGCATACTGGGAACTATACAGCAATTCTGAAAGTTGTCTAAGTATAACAACCAGTTTTGATGCTCTCAGGATCCAATGAGATTGCTATCATGCTTTATACACCTTATTGAGATTTCTTTCTGGACCTGGTAAATTTTAATGACCAGTAGACTTGCCTTACCTTGGTGCTGATTTCAAATCTTTCATTACCTGACTGCAGAATTTTGAGATTCAACAGTTTAGACCAGTATTTCAATTCTTTAGTGAAAACTAAAGAAAATTGTCAGCCTGACCATATGGTAAAGCCACAAATGCAGACATTCCCATAACAGTAGTTCTTCATTCCTTAAAGAAAGAGGAATTGTGCCTGGGTTTAGAAGTTCCTGCTTCAAAAACACCAGTCTCAGGCAATTACCCTCCTACACAACGATGCATACTATAAAATCCCCCTGATTTATGGTTGCACTGAGGTTTGTTGAATGGGATGCAAGACTTTTTCTGCACATCAAAACAGTCCTCTGCACTTTGAGTAGGTAAAGTATCTCATCTGAACATAAGGGGATCTCATAATTATATACCTTCCTTCTCCTTGCTTAGGCATCCTCCTCTGCAGTTAGAGCATCAAGTCTGATAGTCCTGTCATTTTCTACCACACCAGAGAGTTGATCCATTTCCTGTATTCTCCTTGACTGACAATCCCACAGTGCTGCTGATGGGAACCTTGCTGGTTCTGGGGAGGGAGCAGGATGGTTTGCAGGTGGTTAAGATGGGAAGTTCAGAAATAACAAGGTCTTGAGGGATCAAACACAAAGATCAGGAGTACAACCATCCCTCTGGGACTTCCTCTCCTGCCTCTCACTGTGTCAGTCTTCTTGTTTCTCCAGATCTGAGGCTTCAGGTTTAGGGCAGATCTTTCTGTGAGTTAATCCATCATCTCACTAATTTGTCTTTAACATAAAAGAAGAGTAAGAGAAAAGACTCTGGAAAGCAAGATTGCTTTGCAGAGATACTCATATCTCTCCTGAGGAAGAGTTTTAGTGCTTAGATACTGCAGTACTTATTATTGTAACAGTAAGAAGTAAGCCTTTATGTCTCTGTAAGTGCTGTTTATTAAATGGACGAGGAACTGGATGGAAACATTACTCTATGACACTTCTCACAGATAGTATCTTTTAATTGAATTGGGATAGTTACTTGTGTAATCAGAGGATCTGGCCCTAATAGATTGAGGAATTGGACAGAAGTAGCTCCAGGCTTGATATGCTCATTTTAATAAAACAATACATTTCATACATCTTACTGAAGAAAAAACAATTATTTTTTTCAACAGCATAAAGCAGTTATTAGAGCTGTTTTTTAATTAAAAGATACTCAAGCACATTTTTGCACAAATGGAGAGCATAGGGCTTTTAAAGTAATATCTTAAACCATTCAAAACAGCTAAAAGTTTATCTAAGGTAAATTGTATCTAGACCTAAGGATGATTCCTCTGGCTCTGCAGCATGTCAGGAGGACTTGCAGGACTGGAGTGGACCTTTACTTCCACTTTCAACTGCAGTTGAAAGTCGAGGTCAAATGTAGGATATCAAAGCAATATACCTACTAATTTTATGTGTATTGGTGGATCATCTGGATAGACATATACATATCTGTAAGTCGCTTTTCAGCCATACTACCACACCATGACATATATGTGTATATATATGTATTACTATTAGTGTCTCATCAAGAAAGTTTTGATTTAGGAGATAATCTGCCCCTTTATTGGTATTACGGCTGAAAAACTACTTACAGAGCGGTCCAAACCTACACGTACTTCTACTCTTAAAGAGGACTGCTTTCATGAAAAATAATCAGATCCCCCCCCCCTTTTTTTTTTGGTAATATATTGCAGGAATTAAATTTTTTATTTCCTGGATTCTCCTTCTCTCCATTTCATAATAGGGGAATGTGCATATTTACACTTATTTCTCATAACCACTCTTAAAATAAAGGACATCCCCCCTTGTACTCCTAGGCCATG
>JAUBNY010000897.1:1075197-1085533 GCA_032275445.1 Crypturellus soui
CCATGAGGCAGCCAAGTGCCCTCATGGCCAAGAAGGCCAATGGGATCCTGTCTAAATCAGGAGGAGTGTAGCCAGCAGGTCAAGGGAGGGGATCCTGTCTCTCTGCTCAGCCCAGGTGAGGCCGCACCTGGAGCGGGTGCAGTTCTGGGCTCCTCAGGACAAGGACAGTCTAGAGAGGGTGCAGCGTCGAGCAACCAAGATGATTAAGAGACTAGAGCATGTGTTTGTTTCTGTTAACTGCTTTATTATATTCTGCTCCTTTCCTTTCTTATTTTCTAACATGTTTCTTCTTCTGTTATTACTTTACAGTCACTTCTGCACCCCGATCTGCTACAGGTGCAGCCTCTTCTTGCTGTGACATTGGTTGTGTGACCCAGGAAGCTCTTTATTCATTGAGTCTGCATGTCTAGAGTTCATCTCAGTTTGCTCAAATTTTTCAACTGATAAACTTTCCATTCCATCCACAAGTGCTTTTATTTCAGGGACCTAATTTAATCAAAATGGATAATGTCAGGCTATCTGGCTATAAGAGCCACCCAGTGCTCTTCACTGAATAGTTTAAATACCTCATTTAGGACAGCTGGTTCATGTACCACCGACTTCTATCCTTAATGCCATCCTCCCTTCCTTCTCCACTCCACTTATTTAAAAAAAGATACATGCGAGGTTTGCCCATGACTAAGTTAGAAGTTAGATTAGTCATACTAGATTTGAGCCATTGTAAATGATGATATTATTTTCTGTTTCATAAAACTAAAAAAAAGGTTTTTTTTTCTCTAGACTAGAAGCTCTTTACTACTCACAGCCTACTACTGTCACTGCTACTTTCACCAGTGCAGTCTCACTCTACAACCTCCTCTTCTAACACTAACTTATTTAGTCATCACATAAGATGCAAAGTGTTCCAGCTAAACAGTTTTTTCACTGTGCAGAAGTCCGTGCTGCTGAATCATTGAATCTAGTGTTTCAAACTCTACTTTAGTTGCTACCAGCACAGCCATAGTATTTGCACAAAATCGGTCCTTTGTCCTGTTTTCTGTAATCTGTCTCGATCTGCAATGGAAAACTGCTGGAGAAAAAATAAAAATCAAGAACTAAAGTAAATCTCTTTTGTGTATATGTCAGTGCATAAATAGAGAGGTGAGAGGTGTACAGAACTGACCCACTACTGGTTCATGAATTTGTTACCAGTCAGGCTAGCCAACAACCACTGCTGTAGTGAAATATGCTAGGTATTTTGTTTTGCAGAAATGAAGAGGTTATGGCATGTTCCAGACCTGGTGCTTCTCATGCTACACCTATAATATTAATGACATTTACAGAAATGACTGTTTACCTATGTGCTATCACAAACTAGGTCACTTTACATGTTATCTTGTATGCCTCATTTAATTGCAATTAGACCTTTTGTAGATTTGTATTAAATAATATATTAATGAGCAGCTAAATGTTTGCTCTTCCATTGCAATCAGTAATTGAAATTCCTGTACAATTTCGTGATAATATACGTAATGATTAGGAAAAAAAAAGTTATGAAATCTTGCAGTGGGGTTTATATTGTGAGTGTGTGGTGTACTCTAACATCATCTTGTAATTACTATGAAATTCTTTTTTATAACTTTTGGAGTCATAGCACCTGCAGAATAGGATTGCACATGAAAAATTTCTATCTACCATCTGTTCATGTGTGGAAACAGATGGGAGGAGGGTTTAGACAGAGGTGGAGCCAATATTGTTTGACAGGATGATCTCTTGGTGAAGGCAGTAATTTAGGACTGAGAAGATCGGTGATATTCTGTCTCTGATGAAGAGTTTCTGAATAGTCTTGAGAAAACAATTTAATATATTTCTTTCTCATAAGTACAATTAAAAATATATTAATGATGATTTTGGGTAGAACTCGTTTCCATTGGTAAAGATGAGTCTGCTAGATTGGAAGTTAATAGATAACTAGGAATGAATGATGAAGATCCCATCTTTCTAATATTTCTGAACAAAGGATAGTCCAAAATCACAAGAACGTAATTGACAAGAAAATGTAATTTACAAGAAAATTTACACACACAAAAAAAAAAAAAAAAACAAGAAAATTTCTGAGTATACTTGAGAGGAAAGATATATTTTTGATTTTTTGATTTTTCAGTCAAGTTTTACATATTTTTATATATATCCTATTTACTTGAATTTTCAGATGTTTTAGCCTTATCATAAGGCAAAAATTTAGGAATATAAATTAATTCTCTTTCTTGTAAGTCTCAATCTGAGAACAATTCTTATTGGCAAATCTGTCTTAACACAATATGCATAGTCATTTGACTTAATTATATTAAATGATATTTAAACACAGCAAAAAAATCAGCATGCAAATCATAACATTTTTATTAAAAGCATTAACAATATCTATTTGACATTTTAATAAGCTAGCTTCTGAGTAATGCTGAATTTCATATTTCTCATAGGATTCTATAAAAATCAAAACTTTTTTATGTAATTCAGAGTTATCACTACAGATCTGGAGTAAATGTTATTGATAATAAAATGATCATCATATCACAAAGATGTAAAAACTCTTGCTATAATTCCTTACTGAACTTGTACTCTCAAAGTCTTTGAGATAAAAGAGGAAGCAAAGCTCCAATAAGACCCAATGTAAAAGAATTTGTCCTTGAGTAATTGAAGTCCCTTAAAGAGCATGTAAGAGAACCAAAAGAAAACTCCTTTGACAGTCAATCCAGCCACCCTCCTGCAAGTGAACAGGGGAAGTCTGCAAGCTTTGTCATGTCAGTATAGGAGCTCCAAAGAATGGAAAATGTACTATTTCACTCCAAAATGCTGCAGCTCCTTGGGCCTAATCTGCATATCCTGAACCACAGTAAACCCTGGGAGGAGAGAAGGGATTGCACTGCTGCGTTTTCAGAGCTAGTGCAAGCCACTGAAAATGTCATTTTTACAATTGGCATGAAGAGGTCCTTTGGACACAGACTTAAAAAAAATGAACCCTTTTCAAAATCTGTCCCTGTCTGCACATATGGCACATGCCTTTTTGCACTACTAAATCAAATCTTCTGCAAAATCACAGTCACTAAAGTTTCACATTAAGGGTTTCATTAAAGTTGAAGTTACACCAACTCCATGTTTGATTGACTGCATAAAACCAAAATGAGCCTAGCTAGTAGGTGCATACATCACTCACGGGCCACCAGAATTTCCAATTAAATTCACACAAGTCACAGCTGGTAAAAATAAAGCATGCATCTCTGCAAAATTCCCAATTCTATGAACAAAATAAATAATGACATAAATTCCCAGAGCCAGATCTTCTAAATCAGAAAGAATATTGCTGGAGATACTAGCCAAACAATTCTTATTCTTTTTTTTTTGTTGTTTGTTTTTGTTTTGTTTTGCTATGTTCTAGTTCAGGTAATCAAAGTAAAAGTTCTCTGATCAATCCAGAAGATAAAGATACTATTTTTTTTGGACAAGTGGACCAAAATTTAACAGTCTGATCCATCCTTATGGGTGAAAGCTGTGTCGCATCTTAAAGCATGACATAACAAAGCCACAAATAGGACAGTGAGTGCAAAGCAACCTGAGCTGTTCAGCCACCAACTGATTGCTGGATAGCTGTAATAAGTCTAACATATGAGTAAAGGTCTTGTTACCCAGTTGAGTCTTGTATTTCAACACGGTGGGGAAGACCCTTAGAGGATGTAAATGAGCATCAGCTTGCTGTAGATTTGGCATACTAATTTGTCAGGCACTATATCCTCCGGGCAAAAGATAGCTCTTTCTTCCTCCACATTTTTTTCCAAATAAGGAAGCAGTTTTGTGGAAAACTGGCATTTACTTCCATTCTGTGTTCGTGTACAGCATTCCCTCCCACCCACTGTCCTTGTTGAGCAAGAGCTTACAGGTTCAGGGCCTTGGGGCAGGGGTGTCATGATTAGCGATGTAGGCCTTACAGCGAAAATAGTTTGACAGTTGTTCCATTTGGTAGCATTTACTTCAGCAGTAAATTGAAATACCTTAAGGAATAAATACTAACATCAGACAATGCGCTGTGATCCCCAATCAAATTCTGGAACTGAATTATGCTTGAAAACAGAATTGTTTCAAATCATTTTTCTTGCTTCAGTTACCTGTCAAGACCAAATAGCAACTCTCAAATTTTATTGCTTCTAAAATTTTCTTCGCTGTTAAAATCAGATTGAATTTTCATAATGCTGAGCTATTTTTGAGAGAGAAGGGAAAATAGCCAGAGTCTGATGTTCTGAATTGATTATTGGTTTTCTGATAGGGGAAAAGTTGACAGCTCAGCCTGTCCCATCAAAAACAAAGCTATACCTTACCAAAAGGAGAGAATCACAGTGAAAGCTACTTCAGAACGCAGTATGCAGTTGTATGAGAGTAGTTATTTCTTAGTATATTCTCTTCATCACATTTGCTGATGTGTGATACAGCTGTTTGCATTGGTGGGCCTGATTTCACTCACCAAAACATAGGATCAACCAGCTGACAAAATAATTATAGACTAATAGAATCATAGAAAAAAAATTAAAAATAGTGAAAGGGAACATGGGGTTAATCCCATCCAACTTCACATGCATTTCACACACATGAGATGAAAAAGGGCTGGAAGAGATAGGAAAGCTGTCTTGGGAGTATATATTTCATGGGGAATGAACAGTGGGAAGTAGATGACTGTTTAAATTCAGTTAGACAGTCATATTTTATTTTGTTATATGGAAAGCCCAACATCTAAGTCACATTTAAAAATGTGGCTGTCATCAAATGCCAATACCAAATAGTTAAGGAGTGACACAGGCTTTTACTCACGCCTTAATTATTAATGGTCTTGCTTTGTAGAAATCAGACTTTAGGAAAAGCTGTCAACTCATGCACAGAATGGCCATTTAGTGGCATCTCACTACCCTCCAGATTTGCTCCATGACTTGGGTAAGGATTTCTCTGGAGCTAGAAGACTCTTATGAAGCATTATGGCCACTTCTGCTGTAGAGTGGTGTCTTGTCCCTTGGTACAGCTGACATCCCTTCATTCCTGAAACTGTATGAGCTGTTGCAGTATGGAGGGAAGAGTTGCCACTTCCCACTCAGTCCCCAAAGTTGCTGTAGAGCAAGCATCTCCAGTTCGATTCCATCTGTCCAGACTAATTGGAGTTACCAAAAACAGTAGACTGATAAGAGGTCACTTTCTGGATCCAATCAGTAACAAGGTTGAACCTTTGCCCAGTCAGCACACACACAAACGCATATATACACCTATGCATGCAGCTGGCCATGCAGATCTACAGAGGCAGAAAACAGAGAGTTCACACAGACACAAACAGCACCAATAGCTCATCCTCTTCCCTTCTCTGTCTGATCAGGATGAAGATCATTAGTGGAAAATATATACATGTATGCAATATATATCAGATTAGTTTGATATTAATCAAATTAATTTTGCCTTTCAATCACCAGTCTCCTCTCTTAATTAAAAGGGGAATCCAGCTCAGTTCTGAAGTCCACATTGTAGATCAGTCCCATTCTGTTCTAGAGTGTGAGAAATATAATTTTGAATTGGTTACTAGCCCTGTCCTGACAGCAGATACATTTTGCAGTGTTTCCAATGCTAGACAGAGATTTGGCCATGAGACAGAACAGTAGGGCATGGAATAGGTATTGCTCTAGTAGTGGAGCTTTGACCCTCGGTCTATCCAGTCTCCAGTTATCTCAAGGACAGAGACGCACTCAAGCAAATGGGTCTCTTAGTCTCTTCCCAGACCTGATGGTCTTGTCAGTAGCTGCCCCAAGCCTCCTGGTCTCTATTGGTCCCACCAATACCCAATTCCCAGACCTTATCACTTTATTTTCCCATGTTTGTTTATTCTCAAACCATCTTCATTCATCCTGTTCTCTACCTTTGGCCTTTCACATAATCATCCTATAATAAATGTGAAGTCCTGAAATGCTGCTCCCCAGCATCCCGTAATTACAGAATCACAGAATCAAAGCATCAGAGAATAGTTATGGTTGGAAAGGACCTCTAGAGATCATCTAGTCCAACCCTATCTCCCTAGCTCAAGCAGGGACACCTAGAGCATGTAGCACAGGGTGGCATCAAGGAGGGTTTTGAAGATCTCCAGAGAAGGAGACTCCACAACCTCTCTGGGCAGCCTGTTCCAGGGCTCTGTCACCCTCACAGTAAAAAAGTTCTTCCTCATGTGGAAATGGAACTTCCTGTGTTTCAATTCATACCCGTTACCCCTTGTCTTGTTACTGACAACCACTGAGAAGAGTTTGACCCCATCTTCCCTACATTCTCCCTGCATGTATTTGTATCAGTTGATATGGTCTCCTCTCAGTCTTCTTTTCTCCAGGCTAAACTGGCTCAGCTCGCCTAGTCTTTCCTCATACGATAGATGCTCCAGTCCCTTAATCAACTTTGTTGCTCTATTTTCGGCCCTCTCTAGAAGCTCCACGTCCCTCTTGCACTGGGAAAACCAGAACTGCACCCCAAACTCCAGGTGTGGCCTCACCAGAGCTGAGTAGAGGGGCAGGATCACCTCCCTCGACCTGCTGGCAATACTCTTCCTGATGCAGGCCAGGTTTTTGGTGTCCCCCATGGACAATGTCCTCATATTTGTATGTAGGAGGCTGAGCTTGTTATCATTTAGTCTGACACTGATCTTTAGAATTAAGGTCTCTGCCTCTTCTGGATAAATTCTGAAAGATGCCAAGAATAGGAAAATCCTTACCTGCCTTAATCTTCTCCTTCAATATCCTTCAATGATCTATTCTTTCTGTGTTGCCGTTTTCTTTTACTTTTTTGTGTAAAAAGACTTAGACTACCATGACTCTTTGGTGCAGCTCAGCTGTGAATCTATGAATCTATGTGAATCCATGACCAGAAAAAGATAGAAAGATAAAAGTACAGATAGAAAGAAAGAAAAAGGGGAAAGGGGAAAGCCTTTTAAACATCCAAACAGAAGCTTATTAGCTTTTTTAGTACATAATAAAAGCATATATGTCTCTGTTTTTCCTTTTCAGTGAAGTTTACAAGTGAATATCACCAGTATAAAACTGTTGTATTTTTTTTAACTCTGTTTTCACCCTTTTATTTCTTTTCTCTCTTTTTTTTTTTTGAGGAAGTAGGATTAGACTTTACTAAGATAATAACAGACATTCAGACAATCTCAACTAATTTATAACTAATAAATAAAGCAGTTTATGTGTTCTGTGCTACCACGAAATACACTGGAAAATAAAAAAAATTGTTTCAATGGCTAAAGGGAATGAGTTATGAAGAAGCTAACTTCTCTCCATAAAGGGTAACTATTACCATGTGGAATAATTTTTGAAAAACTGCTGAACACTTTCTCTCCTTTTATTTTTTTTTCCTCTTAAAAATTACTCTGCCGCTGAATGAAAAGAGAATGAAGGACATTGTTAAAATGAAATTCTTACTCAAGACATATTTCAGAGCTTTATTTTGTTGGTTTTTTTCCTCCTCCTTTCTCCCACCTCTTCCAATTCTCTCCTTTGTGTATATTTAATGTGTATTCTACACTGTCTATTTTTAAAGAAAGGCTTAAAAGTTCCATATAGCACAGCAAGATTCAGTGTCTATACAGCAATCCCTCATATCTTTTGTCTCCTATTTAATGGTGAATGGTTACGGTCAAGGCGTCTACTTTATCTGACTAGTCCATCTATCCTGACAAGATTGACACTTGAAGGAAAAAGAAAAGGCTCCATTCACCAAAAATATACCAAGTCAGTCCTGAAGATTTCAGGATCTCAGTACATTGCTGTTACAAAGAAGAAAAAAAAAATGCTATGTACATTTTTAATAATAATCTGATAGACTTTAGCGAGCAGTCAGAGACAGGTAGTGTTTCATAGACTGTCATCAAATCAGCAAATTTATGAGAACCTGAGACCCGACAGAAGGCTGATGTCTTTGAAATGAGATCCAAAGGTCAGGACATCACTAGGGATTTCCCTTACCATCTCTGAAAGCAACGCTATTCCAGGCTTTGAATTGCCCTATTGTGGAAGGACTATTACCAGGAACTCCCATACTGTGAACAAAACACTTTGCATAAGGTCCTATTATATCCTTTCTTTATCTTATATTATAAACTCCTGTCTAAGTTGTATCTGTGTAAACATCCAAACTGTTCCTCTTCCTCAGTTTTTATGCTGACCTAACCACTAGGTTATAAGAGGATGCAGACTGCATCTTTAAAGGCTCCATTTCTATCTCTAACTAGGATAAACCTTTGCAATCTCCTTGGAGCCAGCTTCTTCATTTTCATTTGCAAAACTCTCTAAATGGAATTATCTATCTTGGATTGAGTTTGTGTTTGTAGACATATGTCAACTTCTTGCTTTTACTTGGCTCTTACTACAGAAAAATATTTTCAGGACTTAAAGTTTGCTTCATCCAGCTACAGTGCATGGTCAATCTTAGCTCTTTTTTATAGTCAGCAGACAGAAAACAGATCCTTCTTGGTGAAACACGACACAGATTAAAGTAAATATTTAAAAATAGGACAAATAAATCAGTCTTTGGAAAAAAAAAAATCATTCTCTCCACTGACTATAATGAGTATCTAGGGTGATTAGCTTAGCTGTAGATGTCTAATTTAAAAGTGTGAGACAGAAAGACAACCTCCACCATCCAGCCAGGAAAATCTGTCCCTGTTTCTCTAAATACTGCCAGGACTGTGGCTCCTTTCTTCTCTGCTGGCCCCTAGCTAAAAGCGCATAGCTATGGAGAGAGGCACCACTTTGTAGCTAAGCGGATCAGACTCTGACACAATTACGACTGCAGTTACTGATCTGCCTCATCTGACATTTGGAATGGGTTAGTAAAGGTAAGGGTCATTTCTTCTTTCCTGCTGGTGAAGAAGGGAGTTTTGGAATGATGTGAATCTCCTGTGGAATGTAGCATAAATATCAGAAAGTGTCAAAAAGTTAGCCTATGCTCTCATCCTCATTTGAAGAGACAGGTACATAGAACCTGCCACAATTAATCATCTGTTTTCTAACCAGCTTTGGTCAACCTGAGAAGCCTAGGGCTGTTGTTGTCCTAATTCTGTACAAAGAATAGATCTATACTCAGATTTGCATGCAAACTGGTTTTCCAAATCACTATACCTAGTGCCCAGATGAGAAAAGGGAACTGATCTAATGGTTTATTGATCCAGTCCCAAATGACAGGGCAAATGATCTTTCATGGCAAAGTCCCTGAACTAGACTTCATTTCTCCCTGGATTAGTATTTTTTCCTTGAATTTAGAAATAAAATTTAGCAATGTAGTCTTTATTAACCACAGCATTCTTTCATTTTTTAAAAAATTAATATTCCCACAGACTGCCATAGTCAAAATGTTTCTAGAGATAACCATCATCTTTCTAGTTCTTCACAATTATATACAAGTGAGATAGCAAATTAGTATGAAAACATTTTGAAATATTCCTATATGTTTCCCTAATTTTTCCATTATTAAACATAAACCAAAGCCATTCTATCTTTTTTTTTTATGTTATCCAAAACAAGCTTAAATAAGTGTAATTAATAACATTTTTTATGAATATTTTAACACCTATTCTATCATCTCTTTAAGAGTATAAAGTACTTTATTCATTTTTCTCTCTTTTCCTTCATTAGAATTACAATAATTCTTTAAGGAGAGTGAAAAAAATAAAACTAACCATCACAGATTCTATTTTTGACAAACTTGCTGGGTTTTTTTGAACACCTTTTTCTAAAAATGAATGATCTATTCAAAATATAAGCAATTTTCTTCTTAGTTTCATTTCTGAAAACAAATGAACAGGAAAAATTCCATTGATTTTTGCCAATCAACTAATTGATTTTAGACAATTAGTCAGGGATATTAATGTAGCTAGTTAATTAGCTAACTACCCAATGTTTTCTACAAATTGTGCTCTAGTGTTCCAGCGAATCTTTGATTTGCATTCCTGGATGTATTTCTTATAGTTTGCATTTTGTTAACAATAATGTTTTTTCTTTCTGGAAAAAAAAAAAGAACTAAAGGACAGGACAGTAACCAGTTCAAAATGATATTTCTCACACTCTAGAATAGAACCAGATTCATCTACAATGTGGACTGCAGAAATGAGCTGGGTTCTCCTTTTAATTAAGAGAAGAGATTGGTGATTGAAAGGCAAAAATAATCTGATCAATGTCAAATTAATCTGATTAATGGCAGTTTGAGTTACATCATTTATAGGTCTCCACTATCTTTACCTGATTATCACTTCCAGGATCTCTAACTTATGTGTTATCCTATAGATGTCTAACAT
>JAUBNY010000897.1:1085633-1098170 GCA_032275445.1 Crypturellus soui
CCAATCTATGTGGACATGAGAAAAACATTTAATACAATGTCATAGAAGCAAACATTAATGGAACTATGAATTTTCAGACTAGCAAATCTGAGCTCAAAGTGAATTGTACTGAAAGGAGCATTGTCAAATATGATATTATAACCCATAATATCACTGGCAGAGAGATAACAGTAATGTTATAAGTGGAAACAGGAGACAAATATATAAAAAGATTATCACTAGTACTAGAATAAAATTTCAAAATGTAGTTAAGATGGAACTGAGAGGAAAGCTTTCTAGCTTTCAGAAGATTTATGCTCTGGAGTAGCTTTCCAAATGACCCAGTTTAAAGAAAAATAACACCTCTATTTAATGTATGCTTTGATAATCCCGAGAAAATAATTTTATAATGAGTGCCTTGTGGTAGTAGGTTAGTGACCTTTTAAACCCAGGAGTTTCCCCATACTTGTGGCTGGAGGTTTTTAACCCATGTTAATATTTGCAAATACAATTATTTGGATGAACTTGGCTTCAGGCTACAGAATTATAATCATAAATGTGAATGATTCATTTCCTAATGAAAGAGAATGGTTAAGATTTGCAATGATACTTTTCTCATATGCAAGTATTCTTGTATATATAGATATATTTTTGCATGCAGCAATATTTTGTTGCATTCTCTCCGGGCAGGAAATATAATTGTAGCACAGAAAATAATTGGTACATTACTCACATTAGCCCCTTGGGACTGCTTTTCCCTCTCTTTTAAATGTTAGTCTTTAGTGAGGTTGTTTTCAAAACCAAAACAAAATTAAAAAAAATCTTTTGCATTTTAAAACCAGGCTCCTGATACTGAAGCTCATTTAATAGTTGATAGAGAAGGGACTTGCTAGCTATAGAACCCAAATAATGTATAAATTAGGCTTCTTCGTAATATTTTTCTTATATTAAATAGGCATATAGAAGAAGTCACTATGCTTAATCTCTGTAGAAACATAATACATTGTGTACATTTTAAAAGAAATCAACATTTCTCCTTCCTTTTCAACATAGACTTAATTCTTTAGGTGCACTGAACAGCTATGTGGCAGAAGAGCACCATGGCAGGGAGTAAATAAGCCAGGAGATTTCTGGCGAGCACAGAGGAGAATGTTTTTCTTTTGAGACAATCACCCAAGGGTGGTAATGTGCTGGACCTCACACTTTTGAGTAAGGAAGCAGTGGTCAAGGCTGTAAAGGTCAATAGGACTTGGCTGCAGCAACCGTAAGGCAATGGAGTTATAGATCCTGTGGGAAATGAAGTGGGACAGTAGCAAACTGATGACCCTGGCTTGCAGGAAAGCAGACTTTGTTGCGGTTCAAAGAGGGGGACAAATTTAGTATGAGATGAATTCTCTTGCATTCCAGTTAATTCTCAGATGTTAGAGGGACTGGGGGCAACTGGACAGCTCTCTTAACAGAGATACCAAATACTGAGGTAACTATAGGCCCAGCTCTGGCAGCACTGGATTCACAGTGTCGACTGTAGGTTCAATCAAAACAATGTATAGAGTTCACAAATAGTATGATTTATTCAAGTGTAACTTTAGAAAGCAGGTTTTGGATGTCCATACAGCGATCAGAGGTCATTCCTTGGAAGCAGGTAACTTTTGGGATGGGGTTGTGTACTGGTATTATAAAGAGGTTAGAACGAAGAAAAGTTTGAACAAAGTCCATCGAAAGAGACTGATCTGCCACCATTGCTGGCCCAGCACCAGACATCTTATTGTACTATGTAGCTTATCGGCTACACGGTACTACGAGGTAACCATCTCTTCAGGGAATATGTGATAGGAGGACAGACTGTGTTGTCGAGGGAATTGTGGAGGAGTAAATTCCGTACATACGAACTATCCTGAAAGTGGTAACTGTATCTCATCTCAAGCAAGCCTCTTTAATGCCGTAACTTCTGTTAGGCCCTAGATTTCCTCTAATTTCCCCTTCTTGAACAATTTTAGGTAGGTCATGTGGCATGGGAGGTTTTTCTGCAGGACAAAAAGCCCAGTAGAGCTTCTTGATCTTGAAGGACAACTTCCTCAAAATGTGAGTGTTGTCCTTTCCACTGCGCAGTAAATTGAACAGATGTGAAAAGGCCTGGATGGTTGAGCAGGGAGCTGTTGACTTAACTGAAATGCAAAGGCAAAGCACACAAGGCAGAAGTGGGGAGAAGCTACAATGGACACCTACAGACACTTTGCTTAAGCAGTGACTAGTGTAGAAAAACAACTCATCTGGAGCTGAAATTAATGATGTATGTGAAGGGAAACTGGATGGGTTCCTGCAAGAACATAAACAACAAAAGGAAGACTAAGAAAAAGCTGGCCTGAATAGGAATAGGGTTGGGGAATGAGTGATGAAAGACACAGGTTTCAGGTACTCAACATTCTGTATTGACTTAGATCTGGGAAGGGTTAGAGGAATAGTTGTAGACGGAAGAATCCCAGTAGCCTAACCAGTGAAAAACCAATCAGTGAAAATTATAAGACACTGAATGGACTACTTGTAAAACTATCAAACTCTCTTTCTTTTTCTTTCTTTCTTTCTTTCTTTCTTTCTTGCTCTCTCTCTCTCTCTCTTTCTTTCTTGCTCTCTTTCTTGCTCTCACACTCTTTTACTCCTTTGTTGTTATGGGATTCAACTAGATTGAACTAAGGATTTGCTTCCTCCAGAACACTAAGACTTTACAGCACCAAGTGTTAAAACTGTTGTGACACTGTCATGATTCATCTACCATATGTAATATTTCCTTTCATATAACACATGAAGTATGATATGAAGTCTTTCATTTCTACTATAGATAATATTAACTAACCTTACTTTGAAGAATCTTGGTATCCATGGATCCTGAATAATACAACCTAAATCTGTTGCTACACTATTCACGGGTCAAATCGAAGCTGTGATTGTGTCAGAGAAAGAACATTATCTTGTCATCCTTTATCTCTTTTTTGGGGGGGAGATAATAAATCCTTGCAAACTTCTACTGAATGTTTTGTGTATCTTGAAGTAACTGATGTTCCTATCATACCATGGGCATCTCAGACAAATTCCTGCTCAAGAGTGATGTGAGAGCAACTGTGTGAAGCTTATTACTCCTAATCCACTGTTCACTGCGGTACAGTCCATTTCCAAAGGAATTGTTCTTCTGACCGCACATGCATGTGTTGGGGTGCATGACAAGTGTTATCTTCTCAGAAGGAATTTTTACTGCAAGAGATCTTGGGAAGAAACGAGTTTATTAGATTAAATGGAAAATGATTACTTTTCCACATGGTGTGTTTGGGTTTGCTATTCACAAAGGCTCCTACCACACACAGATCAAACCAGCTGATTGAAAGGATACTTCACTCTGATCAGCAGATGGCTCTCAAAGAGGTGGTACTGGAGAATGTCCGCGGTGAGGGCAATTAAATATGTGGTCTTGCCTCAAAGCCCAAGTATGCTGACATCAAGGAAGTGTCACACCCATATCTGACTTCATTATCAAAAACTGGAAAATTTACTGAGCATCTGTCACAAAGAAGTAAAGCTTCAATTAACCAGCTCTTAATTGTCACAGTAGGGGCAGGTTAATTTCTTGTGTTGTTTGTCCCTGTTCTGTCCTGTGTTGTTTCTTGATGCTGTTAGGTCAGGATTTTCTTTCTTTTCTGTTCTCCTGTGGCTTTTACTCTCAGGAACTTTTTTTTTTTTTTTGGTCTATAGGTGTTTTACAGAGAAAGTGCCTTCCATCAAGAGGCTTTATCACATCTGTCATGGATGGTTGGCTCTCCCTTCACATTTCCTTTTACTTGTTGCAGTTTTCAAACACTGCCAATCTAATTTATGTTATCACTGAGTTAGATTAAATACAAATAGCACAGTCTGTACCACAAGGTCATCCTGTTCTCCGTTCCTTGCCTGCCAACTCCCTGGCTATGCTGTTTTGGGGGTGACAACAACATTTGAGCAACTGTATTTCCCCCTGATTGTGTAAAGCGCTTTTCAGCTTGTATAGTAGAAGATTTATAGGAATTTCTGTCTTCAGGCTGGTTTATACATTTGAATAAAGAATGGTATATACAGAGCAATTATCCAGAGATTGTTAACCTATATCTTCCTGGTTCCAGCACATTCTGAACCCAAGTAGAGGACATATATCTTCACAACACCTAAAATATCCTTTGAAAGACTGAACCCTCAGGAGGTAGAATAGAAGAATATTTTGCTGCTGGACTGCAACTAGGACATAGATACACTCAGAAGGAGCTCCAAAATTGCAATACTTTCTTGAAATTTCTAAGATTAAATGAATCAAGCAAATTAAACTGAGTGAATATATGTATTATTTTCCATAGCAGAAAAATGATGTGTATATATATATTTTATAATTTTCTTGTAACAGATCTTGTTGGTTCTCTGTCAATGGAGCCTTCATTTCCTGCCACAAAAGTCACACAGAAAGAGGGTTAGAAGGATTAGGGCATGAAGGCATAACTTTTCAGAAGTATTATTTCTGTCAGAGAAACAAATAGAGAAGATTAGAACTGCAAGCAGCAAGTGAAAAAGTCACTTTTACTCCATCCACACAAAATTGTTTTTCTCTTTAAAAAAAACAGGGATGTGCTATGAGATCCTGTAAGTTTTTTTTTTTTAATATGTAGTTTTAAAAAACATGAAGCTTCATGCATTACAAGACATATAATGCATGAGATGTACAGATAGAGACTGTCAAAGGTGATAAAAATTAATCTTAAATCACTTTCTGATCTTGAAGAGATAGGCTTCATGAATACACTGAATGCAAGCTACTCTTGAGAGCAGCCCAAATTAAATGTATATCAATGGAAAAGGCTACTTTGGAAATTAGGCCTGGTACATATGACATTCTTGTCACTAATTCCAGAAAGAGATATTTATAGTCATCACCTTGATTTGTTTCATAAGTAGAGAGAGTTAACTTTAGCTCACATAGTCCTGTGAAGTTGAAAACGAGTTATGAAATGAAACCAAAATGAATTATTGCCTTTAGGAAAAATATCAGTATATAAGGAATACTGATAAACTGTGCTACAGATTTCTCCCTCCTGCCTGTCTCCCTTGCCCTATCATTTTTTTCCATCTTTTGCACATTGAGATCAAAAATTTGAGAAGGGTAAAGAACTCAAGGTGAAAACTAGAAGACACGGAGATCAGAGCAGACTCCGAGTCTTTCCACATACTCATGTTTCATTTCTTCTGCTGCCGATGCTTTTCAGTAGGAGGTGGCTCAGCTATGGGTCATAGAGAGTTCAGAACTATTTAAATTATGTCTGCAAAGAAAAAGAAATGAATGTAGCAAAATATCATAGAACAAAAAGAGAAAGAGTTTCACATCAGCTTAGTTCTAGTAAATGCTCTGTGATTTGTGATGGCTCAGTCGCAGGGTATTACCAAGGCAAAAGGTTCCTGGTCAAACTTCCTTGGCAGATGTAGTGTGTATTTCTGCCCATGAACTCAAGTGGGCCCATAATAGCTGTCAAAACTAAACTCATCAAACATGTGGACTTGCTCCCTCTGCCCTTCAGTGGAGTAATAAATTTCATGTATTACAAGAGAAAAAACTGATGAGCAAAGAGATTAAAGAGACAGGAAAGAGGATGTTTACATTGCATTGGTTGAAAGTTTATAGGAAAGTATTTCCTGTCATGCCCTAGAGCAGATCAGTCAACGTTTAACATTTCTGTGTGAAAAATCAACTATTTAATGCTAAGAGAACCAAACAGAGCAGTTGCTTTCCAGCAGATTAAATGCTTATCTCCATCCATTCATATTGGTGCAGTTCTTCTGGAGAGTTATATTTGGTTCATTTTTCTTTGTGTCCTATTATGTGAATAAACTCAATTTTCCACTGTTCATCGGTTGCCTCTTTCCATGGGCAATCATACCAATAATAAGCACAATTTTGATTCAGGAATATAAAGGGATCTTTTCAGTGACTAAACAGAGTTAATGAATGTCTTGACTTTTTCCAGTTATCCCTTTTTTTTTGAACCAACAGATTCCATAACATAATTTATATTATCTTTGCAAATACGTTAAACAAAAGGAATATCAATAGCAGGGATGGAAAGTTCATTTGTTGATCAGTAGCACTTCTAAACATAACCAATATTTCTGATAAATAATCAAAGCATTTAAATATTTTATTTGCTGAATTTTCTGGTATCATTCACTGCAACACCAGTGCTACAGAGAAACGGAATCTGCCTGCATGTTTGCTACCCTTCGCAGGGTTTTCTGGTGAACTACAGTTCTCATGGTTCTCATGTGGTTCATCATGCAATTTTATGATCAGGATCTTATAAGAGTATTTTGATTATCACTGCTGTTTTATAGTGGGTTGCGCCAGCCACTCACTCTAATGGATGAATCAAAATGTCCTTTGGCGTTGTTGGTGCCTGTATTTCACCTAGTGAGTTTATGTCATAAACAGTAAATGTCACATGAGTGAAAGGACAGCTATACATTTCTCCTGTTGTAATTGAAAAGGGTTTTGTATCTTGTGTATGATGAGTCTTTGTTAGGTTAACTCCAGGCTCTTAAAATAAAAGCCTGATAGCTAATTTTAGAAAGTAGTAAATGTAAATGGTGTAGTTATTGCAGATCTGCTTTCCCATAAACTACTGAAGTAGCAACCTCTTTGCTCTTTGTTTTTAAGTAAATATTATCTTTAATGAGCATTAATAAATCTACACTTTCATGAGGGTTAATTGTCTTCTTCCTGTATAAAAAGACCACAGACCTAAAGCATTTCAACTAATTTTATTGCTTAAAAATTAAACAAATTTATTCTGCAATAAAAACGCATACTGAGCTAATTTTACAAGAACTTCTGTATAAACATTTAATAATTTGAAATAATAAGGAACTAAGCACCTACAAGGTGGGAGAGACAAATTAGTGAAGAATAAGGAATTATAGAGTGTGAAATTTAAATGGCAATAATGTTTCTCAGCACAGTAGTGCACTCTGGCTTGAATGAAAAGCAGTTTGATCTTTCCTTAGGTCAGACAACTTTCTACCATATAAGTGAGGAATGAGATTTTTTTTTCAATTTTATTTCTCCTTTTCCTTCTTTTCCTTCCTCCTTTTTTTCTTGTCTATTCATGCCATGTTCTTTCCAGCTCCTAAAGAAGGGTGGCGGATGATACTTAACCCAAAAGCTGTATAACATCATTTATTATTCTTTGTGTTGCTGTATGGGCTATTTAAAGAAATGGCTTTATGCTATCCTAAAAAGTTAGATACAGAAAACGCCACAAGTATAGTAGCATCAGCAGTCATTGTAAGGATGGTGGAAGTATACGGTGTGGAAGATACTTCCTATCTTTGATCCCAATTTGGGAAATTGCTTGGATATCTTAATGACAATGGCAATTTCCTTTTTACTTTTATTTTCTCCAGTCATAAATTAGAGCTGGAGACCAAATGTAAAAATATACTATTTTTTACTCTCAAAATCCCTGTACTAAAATGCTGCCCCCTTTCCTACCCCATCCTCCCAAGGCTCGCAGTAAAACATGAAGTCTATAGTGTGTGCTGCTCTTTTGCATATGCCTCTTTTCTTTACCAGAATGAAATATGTTGGGTAGATTGGTTGTTGCTGCACTAATCACCACCAGCAGTTCGTAACTGTCCAACAGTTACAGGTGCAGTAGTTTGCTCCAGGCCTCCAATCTGCTCTTTGAAACAACTCCACAGCAGAAAGATGTTTTTTACTTTCCTTTGCAAGTATTCAAGGAATTCATCAGAAAAGTTCATCTGAAAAGACTTCTTTTCCTTTTTGTAAAATGCATTATCCTGTCCTCTCTCCCTCCCTCTCTCTTCCTCTCTCTTCCTCTCTCCCTTTCTCCCTCTTTCACCCTCTTTTCCTCTTTTTCCCTTTCTCCCTTTCTCTCATCATTTAACATCTCGCTCTTGCACTGTTTTTATATAAAAATTAGGGATAGAGCTGGTATTTGCTTTTCTCAGATCAAATATTTGCCTATACAGAAGATACACAAGCTTAGAACAAATTCTGTTGTCCATCCCTTCTTCACATAAGTTGTTATTATTTGATATCTAAAATTCAATATATTACAAGGCTGCAGCCTATTTTCCTATTTTCCAAGGAATTTAATAGGATTAATTTTCCCTTGCTTATCCTTCTGATCCAATAATGAAATAAAACATTATTTACTTACTGTGCAGTGAAAATAAATGATAGTTGTTGATTTTATCCAAGTAATATATGACATTGACTGCATCCATGTAACCATGACCAGGGTTTTGCATGGGCAGCTGACCAGTGACATCCCTGTCTGACTGAGAACTAAGACACAGATGTTTGTTAAGGCTTGCACTAAACACCCTCCTGTTCTACTGAACTATCCATTTCTGAAAAGCTACTATAAAGTGCTGCAGGGGGTTGTGTTGTGAATAAGTGGATATATTTCAAAGTTAAAACTCATAGATCTAGCTACCCAAGAAAGCTTTTCACAATTACTTCAAAATTAGCATTTATTCCATTGTCAAGCATTAGTATTTGCAGCCAGATTACTTGCCATTGCTAATTATATTCTTAAGCATAAGACTATTTTATTTTCCTCATAAGAAATCTATTTTCTAAAAGTGTAGTAGATCAAAGAAGGGGCTATGTGCTTTCATATGTATTTTTATTCCACTATCTGACAGAAAATAGAACTGATGTACTGCAAATGTGCATAAAAATCACATCACACGCAGTACCAGTTTCATTGGAAGCAAAGTACTATTTAATGAGGAAAAGAGAGATGATTGCAAGATAAAGACCTTAAGAGCTCAAAGGGCTTCACTGCTTTCGGTAGTGAGTAAAGGAAAAAAATAAAATAAAAATAAGATGTATAAATGACCAAGCTATAGCAAAGAAGCTTTTCAATAGGCCTAAAGTGCAACACAAAGTGTTGATTGTCCTTTTATACAAGAGACTGCCTTAATCTTTGCTTTGCAATTCTGTTGGAGTATTGTTTTGTTCTATTGTCCCCTGAATATGCTTTTATAATTGGATATCAAACTCTTGGTAACTAGTTGGGAATTCGCTTAGTTCAATGCCAGAACTATCTTTCAATAATCCTGACACTAAACAGAACGAGAAGTAGATCAGACCTGCAGGATCATCAGCTGTCAATGAAAGTAGGGTAAATAATCCCACAGTCAAAATGAGGATTAGTCTTTTTTTTTTTCTTTTTCTTTCTTTGTTGACTGTTGAAAACAACACAGAGATACTGAAAAAGCAGAGGTGGAACCAGCACCAGCAAGAAGTCAGAGTACTTTAAGGAATGAATAGTGCATGGAAAGCCTCATTTTAAAAGGTATCACAACAGCAAGAAATTCAAGCTAGGATCTAAAATTCTTTCATCTGTCACTAATTAAAAAAGAATGTCAAAGAACATATGGTCTTGAAACTAAAGGGAATTAAAAAAGAAAATCAAAGGAGCTGTATCAAACAATTGTGCACCTAAATACCAGAATTTTCACTAAGTGTCTGAGAAATCCCCCAAGAAGAGTAGTCAAAGGATCGGAGAATGAAGTGAAGGACCACAACCAAAGCTTCTGACTTGACAAATTTATTTCTTTTTCTGGTTCTACAAAGTGTCTTGACATCTGTCTTGTTAATATTATCTGCAAGGGCACAAGCAGGAGTTTTATTGGCATTTAATAGCCTATTTCTTGGGGATGCTGTGTGTAAATATTTAAAAGAAACACACCATAAATGTCCAAAACGAATTGCAGAAGTAACTAAAAATTTGGGAAGCACAAGCAATACCTGCTATTGGGGGAGAAACCAAGCTCCTTATGTTAGTTTGTATATCAAGGTTCTCCATGAAAGTCATCCTTTTATAATTGCTTTTGTTGACCAGCTTTCCCCTAAATTTTACTGACTTTTGTATTAAAATCATAATTGACTTTTTCTATGTCATTCCATTAAATTCATTATTAAAGAATGTAGTTTGCAAGAATTGAAAACCTCTTACTTTTTTAGCAGTAATAGTCTCTTATGTCTTATAGACTGAACAGAAAAATGAGAAAAGAGTATGCAATATTTTTGTGTAATAAATAACATATGCGAAATACACTAGACTAGGAATGTTAAATGATTTTTTTTTTATTACCACCACTTATCACATGCTGAATCTGTTTCAATATCTGTATATCACTTTCTGTTTCTTAGCAGTTTGCATAATGGTGTTTATTCTTTAACAATATAATCATATCTTGCTCATAATTTAGTCTTACTATGCCCTGAGTTTTAAATAGACGATATTAAAATAGAGGATATTTTAACAGAGGATATTCTTCAGTTTCTGTCTTCTGTTGTTCTTCCTCAAGGAACTCCTCACCTTATCATTCCTTATTTCACAATTGTCCATATTTCTACCTAAATTCCTTTTACACTGGCAGATATCCTGCTGGACAAAAATAGTGGGCCAATTAAATAGTAGTAGATGGTTTTGCAATTGATTGTATTCCTATATAGCAGAGATGTTATTACATGTGCTCATTGACGTTACATGTGCCTCATCCTCAGATAGCTGGGGAGCTGGAAGAACATGCATTGTAGGGAGCTAGAAGAGAATATATGTAAGATATCTTCCCTGTTCTTAAACACTTCCCCAGGTACCTGCTACTGGTCACTCTGGGGAGTAGCACTTCAGACAAGATGATAGACTTTTAATACAATTTATTTGAGGCATAGGGTATGCACTTGTGCTCTTGTACCTAGATAAATAACACAGACTCAAGAAGACATAATCCCAAAGTTACCAGTCTTGAATCAGAGTGTGAAAAATCTCCCATAGTCCCAAACATTAACCACTAAATAAACTTATTCTTAAACTTACTTCTTAGTAAAGTTGCATTTCAAATTTTTGTGTTTTTTTTTTCCCTGATAACAAAATCCAGTCACTGTTTTTTGCTATACCTTTACCTGCAGTTTCTTTATCCTACTATAACATGAAACGCTAACATGTCTTTCTTACCATCCCTTCTGCCTAGCTCCACTCCTAGATACTGTATCTGGTTTTGGGCCTTCCAATAAAAAAGAAACATCAACAAAGCCACTAACTCCTACTGTTTGAGGTTTTAATATCTTCTGACCAAAACTAAAAAGACTTTGTTCACAGTAAGTCCCACTATTTAATAGTTGTTGGTTATTATTTAATGTAGCAAAGTAAAGTTGCATAATATACAATGAAGACCTGCCATGAAGACTTGCCACGTTACAGGCCAAAAGTAATATATTTGTCCAAGTGTTTTTCATGTCAATAGTCTTCTTCCCTTAGAAGAATCCTGTTCAAAATTCTTCATTTACCAGCGTAGCAAAAAATGAACTAGCAAAAAAAAAAAAAAAGACAGGAAATCTGCAGCTGAAAAAAAAGCACAACCCAATCTGGATAAAACCTACTCCTTCACATCCCACCCCCACAAAAAAACCTTGTTGTATCCTGTTCCTTCAATTAAGGAGGAATTTATTATTTTTATATTTTATTTTTTTTTGTTATATTTATTATGTTTATTTATGGTTTTGGGGTTTTTTTGTTTATTTTTACCATTTTTGTTGTTGTCACATGTCACATTTATCTACACTTTTGCAATTGTGGAATAACAAAGGGAATATTTTAATGAACAGATAAGGGAGTTTCTGTTGCAAGTCACTGGCACAACATACGAAAATCAGCGGCTATGTTGTTTAACTGATTTTAAAGTTTCATTTTTGTAATGTTTGCAAGCCCTGTTGCTTTTTGAATTAACACAATACTGAGCTGGATTCTGCCTGGTTTCCATAAGTTCATTCAGTGAAACCACCAGTGGTTCAACTATGGGTCCAGCATTCTTTAGTATAAGGTGTTCTTTATCTCATATAATGGGAAAGTGGCATTGATAATGCCAGTTTTGCTAATTGTCTCTTCAAGGCCTGGTTCTGAAATAATGGCTTTGCAGCTGACACATGTGTGTTCCACAATGGTCATAAAACAAAGTAAATTCCCAGACACTCCTCATCACCATGGTGACGCTTTCTGGCAAGTACAGCTGTACATTTCTCAATGGAGGTACCTTGCAAGATTTTGTCTAAAAAGCAAGAGTCTGGTTTTGATCTGAGAAAATAGGGATTGTTGTGGGTAGTCTGCAAACCTGAATGCAGATGGCTCATCTTCTGTCCTTAAGTGTGATGCCTCTTGGACTCCTTATATAGTATCAATACAGTTTTTCTGCTTCAGATATCCCAAATAGTGACTTTCAAAATTCAATATGAAAAATGGCATCTCTATTCTTCTGACATTCACCAAGGTCTATTTATTCAGCACCATAATTTGACCAGGGATAATGCCCATTATAGAGTTCAAAGCCAAACTCAGCTCCTGTCTCCTTTGATAATATTGCCTTTCGATAAAGGCTTTCTTTCCTGCTTGTGATGTTTTCCCTCCCAATGTATTCATAGATAATGTTGTTAGTCTCCTTTGACAGAACCAAACATTTATTTTT
>JAUBNY010000897.1:1100098-1111573 GCA_032275445.1 Crypturellus soui
TGAGATGAAGAGAATATTTGCCCAAACTAGCTGACATGTCCTTCATGGAGAAGCTTTTCTTGCTGGGAGGCTTAATAGCAATATGTGTAAACACATCTGATTTCATTATGATGTGTTAGCTGACATTATTGTACAAGCTTTCACAATGTACTTTTCTTGTTTGTTTGTTTGTTTGTTTCTCCCTGAAGCCTACATTTCATGACAAACAGTTAAAGAATATGCTATGATTTTATTTTTTCCTTCTTTACTGTGAAACTATTATTAAAAGAAAACATTGAAGTCTAGGGAGGGAAAGCAGGAACCCATGTCCTGTGCAGTCTCTTCTCTCCTGGCTCATGTCAGTGATGATGTCCTAAGCAGGACGACAATGTCACAGTACCTTTGAGATGGAATCTAGGAGAGTCTCTGGACATCTGAATTTTTCAGGTTCATTTTCTATTTCTTTGGGGTATAGCTGGAAGAGAAGGTTTGTAAAGTGCCATTTGTGGACAGATGAACAAAACATTTGTGTGGACAATGGATAGACAACTTATGGGAAACATGTTAAAAATACTTTATGATCAGCTCTCAGTAAAAGAGGGATAATGTATAGGAATAACTCATTTATAAAATATTTTTTGCCAACTGTATTTATGCCCAACCCACATCTTGTTCTATGCTTATGCTTTGCAAAGCCTTTATGGAAGTATTTAAACAAGCCAAATCCAAAATATGGCTGTTTGAAAGTTAAAAAGAAGCAACTTGGAAAAAAAAGCTTGGAATTGCACCAGTGCAGCTAGACATCTCAAGACTGCGTATACTTAGCAAACACTTTTAAGGCATCATTGTGTACTTTTGGGGGGATATTATTTATTCTGAGTGAAGTACAAACATCAAAATATATGCCTCATGCAAACAGAGAAAATGAAAAGCTATGGGAGGTATGGTAGGGATGTTTCTTTGTATCTGTCTATGTGAAACATTTTTATCGTTTGTGTTACTACCTGACTTGCATTGGTACCTGCCTGTCTTTCACTATAGTTGGATCTCTTAGCCTTTTTCGTGCTATCCTCACCACAGGGCATTGCAAATGTTTTGTGCTTCCCCATCACACCAGTCTCACTGGAGACAGGAGCTGTCCAGGGGTGGCTCTTTCATCTTTCTGTGCTATTGTGGTACCTCAGTGGTGGAGCTGGACAGCCTGAGCGCCGAAGACAACATGCCCACTCTCAGCCCCATACTTATCCTCTCATGTTTTCTTGAGGACAAAAGTTTATTGACTACAATGTTGAGTTCTGCTATGGAGTTTTCCTTCTATTCTCAGAGCAGTGCTGCGGTGTTCAGGATGAAAAATATTGCTCATCTAAGAAGCTCTTGCAACTCTCAGATCTGGTTAGTTTTCTTGTATCTCGCACCTATCAGGCAGAGCAACAGAGCAACACAAATCAGAGAGAACAAAGCAAAAGTCAGAAAACAAGCTAAGTGCCTCTAAACTTTTTTTTTTTTTCTCCCTCTTTTCCTCCTAGGCATCCTTGTGTTGTTAACCATCTCTGACCTGTCAGGGAGAGCAGATAGCTGAAACGCCTGTGTCCACATGCATTGAGGTTGTGATAGGAGGGCAAAAAAAGTCTCTTTACTGTATGTGGTTTTATGTTTAAAGTGAAGAAAACAAGTTGGAAATGCACTCTGAAAAAGGAATAGGAGAAGAGTGGCTCATTAGTCAGAGAGAAAACAAGAAAAAAAAGGTCTGAAACGCTGAAGAAGTACACAGAAAACAAGGCAGTGATTCTTGTGCTAGTTAACAGGCAGCGACAGTGCTGGAGCTGCATAAGGAGGAAGTCCATATTTATTTCAGATAGCAGGGGATAATATTTTTAGATCTGAACCAGCCACATCCTAGTCCTGCTGAACTCTGTACTGACCTGTTTCAACCCCGTGTCTTTTACGTATTACAGGCAAAGAAACAAAACGTGGGTTGGCAGCTCTGAGCAGCCGGGGTTTCTGGCTGATGGAAGGACTGAGGAATTCCACTGATAAAACAAAAAGTCTTTAACCTGCTTGTTGTACGAGATCAGTGGAAAAATATAAACTCATCTAAAATACAATACAATAAATTGATCATTTATCTTCCTGCACATGAGATAACACCACTTCTGTATACTAAGTTAAACCTTTCAACTTCTGCTCTATTCTATCCCATCCTGTTCTGTTCTGGACCATCTTTGTAGTATGAGGACCTTCAACAGTGTTTTAAATGATAGGACAAATAACTGTCAAAAGTTGATTTTTCTCTCATCTTCACCTCAAGAGAAACATTTGGAATGTTGTGGTTTTTTGCTTTATTTTTTTCCTTTTCCTCCAAAGCATCTTAGTAGGTGTTGTTAGAGAAGTGGTCAGACTTATGGCAGTTCCAATTTTCTGAAATGAATTAATTCACAGCTCTGGATTGACCACTGAAAATATTCATTTTCTTTCTGTCATTTGCTCTCTTGTATTTATAGATAACTCCCTTGTGCCAAAGGACTGAAATTGTCAACCAGATTCTTCATCTCAGAAATGTAGATGATTTTTTGTTTCCCTTAAATATTCTAAGTAAGTACTGGAGTAGTTTGAAGAGAACATGCAAGACCTTGAACTTGACTTTTTTTCTCACAAGAGGCAGTGTATAGTGAGCCGTTCTGCTCTGGAGATGCATCATGGTAGCAAGGTATAAGTCTTGTGTAAAACACGGTGACTAAAATGTGACAATAACATGAAGAACCACTAGGATATAACAGCATCTCTTAGGTAACTGTAGCTCACAGAAAACATGATCTGTAGGAACTGAATCAAGAATCCATGTACAAAGAGATTGAAACTTGCAGGAATTATGAATTTCCCGAATGGAAAGATATGTTTCTTTTAATCCAGAAGACACTAAAATAAAAGTTGATTTTATTTGCCTTTTGCTTTTTAAAACATTAGGACATTAGGTTTTGTTCCTAACAATAGAAGAAATGTTTCTGCTGAAGACAAATCATTGCTGCCAATCATACAGATTTCCACAATGCTTTTGATGAGGAAAATAAAAAAACTTTATATATTGATATAAATGCACCCATATGTATTTATGCAAATACTCATAAGTGATCATTGTGTAGGAGAAAACTGTATTAGGAAAGAAAGAAGTCATGGAAGCAGAGATCAGCAAGTAAACTAGGAAGACCTAGAAGACCAATAAGACCAAATAAGAAAGGATATTAAAAAAGGCAAAATCTGAATATTATCATCTTTCACTTGAAATTCTTATATTTTAAATAGACTCTAATTCCATTGGTTCCCAGGTGCTTTATATGCTATAAGAATACTCTATCCACGTTCGAATGATCTGGAATAAATCTCACTGTCTTTCCTTTAGAAGCAGTTTGATTTGCAATAGGATATGAAGTATGCATTGATCTTAAAGATGATGGTTTTATAGCCTAGTGTTAAGGAGTCTGCACTGTTCCTGTACTAGAGGGATTCATTTGGCCAAATGGGATACCTTCTATACAGATCTATACATCTATATCTGAGTTATACAGGCTAACCTTATATCCATTTGGGAGAAATTTGCCCTTCTAGGGTACAGCTCAATTCTTTCTAAATTGATATCTATATCTCTCCAATTAGTGTAAGAAGAGTCTAGGGAGAGCTGCCTAGTGAAACTGGTGAAAGTCAGATGAGATGGTTTTCCTCCCAGGAGAGAGATTCCTATCGTCTTTCTTCATATGATTCAGATAATTGATTTGCTTTCAGACTTTCCGTTTCCTAGGAAAGTATAAGGATGGACAGCAGTTAGTTCCCTTTTTTAGTGTTGACAGTTCTAGAATCTTTTTTCCAATACTGTAGTATCTAGCCACCAAGGCACATGAGAGGTACATATTAGGACCCTATGATTATATCAATCAAACTTCTGAAATACCTAAAACCTTGATTCAGGCAGCCTTCTTATGGATGTATTCAGTAGTCAGTCATAAGACAAAAGAGTAATCACCAGTGTGTGATTTCTTAATTATTTACTTTTAACTCTGACAAGGCATTTACTTACTTACAAGGCATTTATTTTTATTGTAGAAAGAATATTTGACCACCAGGCTCCCAATTGCAAGGCACTGGATGAAATCAAAGCAATGACAATCTTCAGAAACAGCACACAAGAAGTGAGAAGTTTTTTTTTATTATTTTTAATGTTTGTCCATGTCAAAGTCACCAATAAAATTAGGACCCAATTAAGGTAATAATAATAAAATAAAAATAAAAATAATAATAATAATAACAAATGGTACTTGTTTTCTTCCTTTCTTACTGATGGTTAGAATCACACAATTAAGTTCCTTTGTCTCTCAGGAATATCATTTTTACACAAGCTTTCCTTGAAGTATATGAATTAGAGTGTGTGTGTGTGTATGTGTGTGTGTGTGTGTGAGAGAGAGAGAGAGAAAAACCCTACAAAAACAAAATATTTGCCATCTATCTCATGTACTACAGTCTACACCATTTGCAAATATTTCTGATGTTTTACCTTTGCAGAACATATTGTATATATAGTAAAGCAAACAAGAGTTTGGATTCTGCTGTTTATTAAAATTCTATCTTTCTGGAATTACTGCCCAACTATTAAACGGCTCACCCATGAAGCAGGTAAATTTAATAGGATCAATTTTCTTCAGTTATATTCTGTTCAAAGTGAAACTTTATCCATAGCAACGAAGATTCTGAATTCATGCTTAAGGCTAGAAAAGCAAGACGTTTTATCATTAGTGTTCAGCATGGCTAGACAGTTCTGTTGAAGCCAATTATTAGCTAGTGTTTCCATGTGGAAGTAAGTTGGTAAAATTTAATGTACTCAGGAAAGGGGGAAAAAATTTGATTCAGCTCACTGCAGGAAATCCCAAAGACTAGATAACATAGAGATGTAATGACATTACTGTGATAGTTTTCTTAAATTAGAAGGATGCAAGAGAAGCAGTAAACATTCTCCATTTCCAAGTGAACAGGATCCTCTCCCATTTTCAACAGAACTCCCCAGCTTCCCATGTCCTTTCACTAGTAAATATTTTTTAAATAAATAAATAAACCCATAAAAGACACATAGATGGCTGAAATAAACAAATAAATCAGTGCTGAACTCTTACTCTGAATCTCATTGACATTGGTAATATGTCAGAATGAGCTGGTAAGCTACCTGCCAAGAAAAGACACCTATTTCATGCTGCCTCACACTTCAGATCTATACATATATATATATATATAAAGTGTATTAGATCCCCTTAATGGACAAATTTATAGAGCTTCAGTAGGCTTGTGAGGCATTATATCCCTTTACAGAAGTCACACTGACTACCCAAGAGACTGTCTTTATCCATGTTCTCAATTATTTTTTATTACAAAATTTATATATGGTCATCACTTCCTGCTGCCTAACCTGTGGTTTCTGAAAACACAGCAAAGTCCACACTGCCCAGTGCTGAGGATATTTTTCAGGGGAATGTCTTGCTTTTCATGGAAATGAAAATAAGTCGCTGAAAGTCATCATGCTTTAACAAAATAAAGTAGATCTGTTTGAGTAGATCAGCAGAGGACAGGCAAGAATGTGCTGAAGATCTGCGCTTTTCAAGGAAAGGATCGGCCTCCACTTTAGACTGAAACAATCAGTTGATATATAGGAGGAATTTCATGTGCTTCTGATGGATTTGCTCTGGCGTACTCTTTGCAAAAGAATCTATGCAAGTACAGTGTATTTGAGGGTGGGCCTTTGTTGCTTCCTCTACATTGAACTGCTGTGTTTTGCCTCAGTACTCTCAAAGAGAAAAGTAGCATGCTCGAAAATTATTCCAGAGCTTAGTGATTATGGTATTCAAGTGGAAAATCTTTGCCGTCATCTCTGTTGAGTATAGCAGGCAAAACAGAACAATTTCAACAAGAGGATAAAGAAGTAACAACAGTTCATAATGTCCCAGAGTTTGATGATGACTCCAGTTTTGAGGAAGTTGAAAAGGAAGGTGGAGGAAGGTGACTTCAGTCTGACTCAAATCAATGCTAATCTAGAGCCATGCAACGAGATGTGTTTGTTTATTCATTACTGGATATTGTGCAAGGTGCGTGTAAAGTATGTATGGGCCCAAGCACCTAAACTATAATTTTCAGCACAGAGCAATCTTTATCCATCTTTCACAATGGCTCATTTAACCCTTAAGACAGGGTAAAACAAAGAAATGGAAAGACCTGCAAACAGTAGTCATTTTGTGACCATCTAGAAGATACACTAGGGATTCTTCCACAAACAGTTCCAGAAATTTGATTTGATGTTGAACTCGAGTTTTGCCTTATGCCTTTGTAGTCAGTTTTGACTCTGAAGTCAGAACTGGCCTTATATTTGAGCCTGGCCTAATATGCTGTCTGATAGGAAAAAAATGACCTTTCAAATGCTAGAGAAATACCAACTTCATCAACCTCCTGAGCATACTTTTGAACATCCACAACCTGGAGAAACAACAGGCTGACCTACTGCAATCTCAGTGGAAGACTTCAAAGAAAATTATAGTATGCTTAAAGGTAAGCATACACTTAAATACTTTTTGAACTCTGACCTAAGGAAAGCAAGCACTAAAAATTAGGAGGCTAGGCTTTCTTGAGCACTGTCATTGACCCTCCACTTTATGTTGATCTCCTTACTCCTAAAAATCCCCACCTAGTGAATAGACAATAAAACATTTTCCCCAACTTTTATTTTCTCTCTTCACTACCACTCTGTCTTACTCTTAGTGAGTGTGTACTTGCTAAATACCACAGAAGGACCTCATCTGCAAAGAACATATTTTCTACTTACAAAAAAAAAGAACAAAAAAGGAACCACAAAAAGTTGTATACAGAAAACTTCCTTAATTCATACAGAAAGCATCAGGCCATGACATAGGTGTTGTACATACACATACAGAGATATAAAAATGATTGAAAACTGGTTTGAGGAAGGCAGATAGCTATGCTGATTTTAATAAACAGCTGTCAAGCCCCTTGGCTGCTCACCGTGTGCCAGGATAGCTTGTGATGCCTCTATGGACTCTGAGCTGTCATTCAGGCAGAACTTGGGCAAAGATGCTGAAACCTCAGGAATAGATTTAGATTATTACCATGAAGGGGATGTGACCATTCCTTGCTCTCTCTGATGATGTTGCAGATATTGCAGTGACACATATTATCTTCCCAGCTGCCAACATATCTCAAGAGACAGAGGGGGAAGGGAGAAAGGCCTGCAACATACACAGCATCTTATCTAGAAATTGAAAATTTTGTCTTCACTTTATTCTCTGCCAAATAAGCAGGCAGTCTGATTTTCAGGAGAAATTTATCTTATTCCAGTAGATACTGGTCCATAGAACCAAAGTGCTAATGATTAAAGGTTAGATAATGTTCTTGCTCTTATAAGGGGGAATGCTTTATTTGGCATTCAATTCCACTGTGCTAAAATGTGCTGCAAAGCAAAGTCCAACTACAGAGAAAAGAGCAAGCCATGTCACTCTGGGCATACCCTTGGGAAATCCATTTGCCTCACAAGGCCTCCAAAGACATGTCACTGAGAGCCACAGGGCAGGTTTGTCATGTATTTTGCTTACTAGGACTCTGATTCTCAGTTTGAGGTCTCCCTCCTGATGCTAAAGAAAAATAAAACAACATAGTTGTATTCATATGGCGCCACACATGGATGAATAGCTTAGGAAGCTAAACTCCTTCTGAAGGAGTTCCTGAAACTTCCCTCTGAGTACAAGCTGCCCATTACTCTGCACTTCCTGGGGATGGAACAGCTCTGTTTGAGGCTAGTTTGGGAGACTGATAGTTTTCTGCTGTGGAGACCTGGTTAAAAGATGCATCAATCTGTAAAATCCACAAGTCCAAGTTAAGCATCATGACTGCAGAATAGAAGAGAAAATTCATTAATAGAAGTGTAACTGCCATAATTTTCTTTGGGTATATGAATCTATTAATGTGTTAGCTTCATGTTTGAAAGATATTCTCTGCAAATTTTATGACTAAAATCTTGTTTTGAAGGAATCATTGAAAATGGAAAGTTTCATCAAATTGTGCAATTCCAGAATCATGCTTTGCCTCCTGGAAAACTAAGAAAGTATAGTAAAATCTCTTCTTGTTTCTGCTACGGTAATCCCCAATACCTGTGACTTCTAACATTTCCTTGTTCACTAAGTCCTCTGTGTCCATTCTGAGGGATGCAAGAGTCCCTGTAGTGACATAAAGGATATCTTTGTCTTCAATTCTTCCTCTGCATGGAAGAACCTTTGATCTATCTGATGAAGAACATACTAATAAATGTATGGAAATCTAAAAATAAGTCTGAATACAAAGAGTGTATTTTTCAGTTTCTGTGTGAACCTAAAAGAAACATTATACTATTATTTTCCTTTGAAACAAAATAACCTGCCTACATGCACAGGATAAAATTGAGAAATGAGTGTTGAAAAGTACACAGAGATGGTGCTTTTAATTTATGGATCCACGTACTATTATGTCAAAGTAAACAGCATCCTTTATGACTTTTAAACACCCTCACTATTTCAGGTTGCGCTCTAGTAATGTGAAGAGGGTGGCATTATTTTCATTGCTGCTCCACATCATTAAAGAAAACAAAACTCAAAAGCATCTTTCAGCTGCTCTGCTTTCTGGCTTTCTCTGTTTTATGGCCCTTGTGTGCATTAATAATGAAAGCAGCAGGGAATTCTTTACTTGCCACAGAAGAGGAAAAAACAAAAACAAAAATAAACAAAAATGAGAAAGAGAGTACAAGAAAGACAGAGAGGGCTGCAAGATTGAGAAAGGAAGTGTAAATACAGGTCTCCCATGACACATTAATGATAATTCACAGCTCTGTCTCTGTAATGCAAAAGATTCAATGAACTAGGACAAACAAATTGTCTGTGGATGTTTCTGATGACTCTAATCATCTTTTGATGATTACATGATAAAGGTAATAGCATTGCTAAGTATTCTTGGCCTATTGTTTGGGACCTGAATTTTTAGTTCATAATATTTTGTTCTGGAAACTAAAATAATACTAAATCAACATGGTCCATATTTAAAAGAAATGTAATTAACTCATGTATTAGAGGTTGCCTCTGTACAGCTTTTGTCAAGCAGAGATTTTACTGTTTTTTCTGGAGGTCTGCCCATGGTTTGATCTATAGATCCATAGGATTCTTATTCTCCTCAAATTTCTACCTGTATTTATTGAAAAGTAATGCTTTGGGAAGGCACAGTGTCTGCTTTTCTGTACACAGTCTAAGAAAACTACCACACTATTATTATAGAAATGTGCTAAAAGCCATGAGAAATGTGCCATTTCAAAGCAATGATATATACTTTCTATAGATTTAGAGATTTTGTTGGTAGAGGAATGCTGCGTCTCCTAATCTATACTGCTTCTACAAACCTGGACTGTAAGAAACTGGACAGTAAGGCACTGTTATAGAAAAGTGTTTAGCATGGGAAATACTTTACCACATGTTTTTCGTCAAAGGCTTGGATCTCTGCTATGTTAGTAACAGGGGGTGCAACTGCAGAAGACAACTTGTTAGACAGTTGTTTTGGGACAAGATTAATTACACACCTCAGTCTTTTCTCAATGAGAGGTCAGAGAACTAGCTTAATTAGGAACTTAGTTATCAGATGGCCAGAACCATCTGAGATGAAACCAACTCCTTATCCTTATTAAGAGCTAATAGGGTAACTTTTCCCTCAAAAGAAAGTATATGTCCTTTATGTGAAATTATAGCTGCTAAGGTCAGCTGTATTATAAAGACCTCCCTTCCCTCTTGAAAATTTCTTCTTCACTTACATAGTAAGTAAATCTGTTCATATTAAATGACATCTTAGTTATAATCATCAGTTCAGAATTCTTCACGATGAAAGAACACTGGAGACAATCCCAAGATATAGAAAATACATCAGTCGGTTTGTGATTTGATAAGTATTAATAACCCACAGTGCTGAAAATACATCTCATACTGAGAATTTAAATGTGTTTCACTTTCAGTTCCAGCCTTTAGCCTTTGTCATGTCTTTCTCTGTTGGATATAGAATTGTTCAAATTTTAATCAGAACAGTGTCTCTCAACCCAGAGCAGAATTTAAGTTAATGTTAAAATAGTGCTGACTTCCACTCACTTATTTCTCTCCTGATGTTCTAGCCACATCTTTGCTGTTCAAAGTTGGAAATACAAGAAACTTTTGTTACCTTAGAATTGTTTTTAATAGCAGTATGGGATTTTGCTTTACTTGCTGTGAGCACTTTGTTTTATAGTGAAATTCTTGTTGAGGAGTTTTGCTCAGAAATGTCTAGATAGTACAAGAAAGTTCACAACTGAGTTGCATAATTAGAGTTAGCAAAAAAATTCAGTCCATCTTGTCCAATGAATCAGGAATAAATCAAACTTATTCTGTTGATTTTCACCTGTGAGCAGATAGATCTGAGGTCTAAATTGATCTATGGTCTGAAATCATGCAGTGCAGAAGGTCCACAGTGCCTCAGTATACCCTGATCTTCAAGATCATTCTCTTACCCAACATCTAGAACCAACATCCAGCACATAGTTGTTTTTTTCTGTCATTGCTACAAAATTCATGAACATTTTTTTCCTGAGACAAACCACCCCATTACCGCGGAGCCAACTGCCATGGAACAAGGTGCTAAGTTTGACCATCTGAAATGAACTTATATATACTTATTTATTTCCCAGTTCCTTATTGCAGATCTGCTCCCTGGAAATCAAAATCCCTGTTTGGAACAAGATCTGAAAATCAGGTTTCCCCTTAAAACCTTCTTAGAATCAGAGGCCATGGGCTTCTAAAGAACAGGAGTGTTTATGTGTTTGTGACTATATGCATATTCATGTGTGTAAGTGTGTGTATATATGCACATGTGTGAGTATTTCTGGTTGTGCCTGTTCAGTTTGGGAGAATATTGAGAGAAGAATAAAGAATGCCACAGCTGTTCTAATCTACTCCTCAGCAAGTGCAATAGAGTAGATCTCTTTGAAGGATAAGTAGCCACATCTGTAATGATGATGAGAGATTAACTCCATACTGTGAGATATCCAGCACTGAAGCAGCTGCTGTCCATGCTAAGCCACTTTGACTATTACGTAAAACATCAAGATATCCTTCCCACAGGTGTTAGACAATAGCTACTATGAGATGATAATGAAAATACTAGTGGTTTGGGGATCTTTTTCACTCAATATTGACAATAGCTACAGACACAATCTGTGACATCCATTATTCATTATACTTCATTGCGAGATCTTCCATTTGGCAACATGACATATCCTGACAAATTAACTATGCACTAGCACTCTTCCTCTAAAAGTTAAAATCTCCCAGCACAGATATCTTGGGTGAATTGGCACACTGGTCCACAGATGTGTTCTGTGCTACTGCAGCAGATGAGTCCAAGGCAGCAGATGGAAGG
>JAUBNY010000897.1:1127433-1137765 GCA_032275445.1 Crypturellus soui
AAGGAAGGGAGCGAGGGAGGGAAGAAGGAATAAAGGAAAGAAAGAAGAGAAAGAAATAATCATTTTTGTTGTTGTTGTTTTACGTAATTCTAGCATATAAGTTCCACCGAAGAATTATAATTCTGGTGAATTTAATGTAAATTTCTCCTTAGTATCAGTACAAGAGAAAATAGAAACAAGACCACCTCACTTGATCGAACAGAGAATCTATGAGCAAATCTAGAATAAAACTCAGTGGAAAGACCTGATAAATTGGTCTCTTCCTTTGAAAATTTGTTTTCATTTTCACCTTTGAATGATCCTTTTTTGTAAGTTTGGTTATGTCAGCTGTGTTCTCCTCTATGTCTTAAGGCATGACGGCAGCTCAGTTTTCCAGCACTTTTCCATGGTTCAGAAAGTAAAGAGGGAAAATTAAAAAGATTGGAATAATGGAAAAAAAAGCATATCGAACTCCCAAGGAACCAACAAAGAAGGGTAAAGAAGTAGCAGCTTTTCATAGTGCAAGAAAGATACAGAAACTTGGAGAAGAAATCAGAGGAAAAATCAGCAGAGGTATTATGAGCTGTTTGTACCTTCAGAGAGGTAACTCTATTATGCAAACACAGAAGCTGCTGAAACAGAACCCTATAATGAAGATAAAGTACAATATACTCTGCAATACTGTCAAAATCACCATGACTAGCTCATTCCATTAAGTGTTTTGTTTCTCAAGGGAGGGTAAAGAATATGCTTTATGGCAAGCTGATTCACTAGAAAACTACAAATATATCTTGGATTTTATTTTAATCCAGGTAAGTTGAAGCAATAAAATGAAGTTTTCTGCCAGTGGAGATATAGGAAAAGACTTAGCAGGCAGGCTGGAATTTCAGTTTCTTTTCTTGTGAAACTACTCAATTATACCTATGCAAGATGAGAGAAGAAAACAAAAGTATGTTCTTTAAACATTTTATAAACCTCCTAGGTCAAAACCTAAGATTTGAATTGTGATGAGATTCATCCAGATAACCTCCCTAGAGAGACTGCTAGAAAATTCAGTTTTATAAAATTTCAGTTTTCAGACTCATAATGGAGGAGAAAGAGAAAAAATGGGAAGATAGAAAGAGTAATTATTTTTGATTCTTCTTATTATTAGCTTAATGTGTCATCTTTGCCTTTTATTCCTGTGACTATAAGTGACAATACAGGAGAAAAACAGTAAAGAAAAAAAGACAACACTAATATGTTTATTAGCTGAGATGTACACACTGCATTTCAAACTTAGGGGGAGAAACAAATTATTTGGGCCTAATGCATCATGGATTTGTAAGAAACCTATATTTTATTTCTAAAGTAAAACTAAAGGAAATGTACATGTGCACACATGCATGTACACGTATATAAGAACATACTCAAGTTTGGATTATATAACAAAAAAATTTGTACAGTTTGATGGCATCCTGGAGGTAGAAACTTTACAAAATATCTTTAGTATTGACCTCTTCACTTTGCAGAATTGAGTGTAAGATTGATCATTTAGACATCTTTTTCTAATTGTTTATTTTCACCAAGAGCCTTATTGATATGTTCTATTTTTGTTCAGTTTCTCAAAAACACCAGATCAAACATCAATTAAACATGTTATATATATATACACACATATATAGTACACATATATGTATGTGTATGTATGTATATTTCCACCATAGAAAGCTCGTATTTTGTTTTACATAGCAAATCCATTAATCCTTTTGAATTATATATGCATGTGTAGACATAGATATATAGATACATACGTATAGATATAGACATATACTTAGACATAGACATAGACATAATTCTCATAATAGATATAGACATAATAGACATAGATACATAATTCTCATGAGCAAAGATGGAAATATAACATTTTTAACATCAAAGGAAAAAAAATCCACAGATTCAAGAGACAAAAGATATAGATCGTTTAGTTTTACAGAGAGAAATATTATGTTGGCAGACAAAAGATTTTCTTTTTAGCATTATTATGCACACTATATTTTAAAGCTAAACTGAACATTAAACTAAATTTTAACAAAAGAAATAAGCCATTTAAATTAGTCAGTGATATGTAGGACATAAGTTTATGCTATCACTATATTCTGATTAATGGCTGTGGCTAGTTGAATGTTCACAGATTTTTTAAAATGCAAAAAATGACCAGAATAAAGGGCAATATAGAATACATTTAAAATCTAGAAACTGAGAAAGACAGAACAATCAAAATTTTCTAATAATTTTCTTTTATCTGAAAAAAAATGTTTTTAAATTATTATCTAAACAATACAAATAATTATTACTTTTAATTAAACTTCTAAATGCTTAGCAAACAGACCCAGAGTTTTTTATGTCAAACCCCAAGGTGAGTGAGAGAATCTGACTCCATATCACCAGCTTTAGCTAAATGTCACAGCAAACATTTTAATCAGAGTAGCATATTTCAACAAACTTTCTTAGAATGCCTGTGCTTCAGAAAAAAAATAGGTCTTTTTCTACATGTTTTTCTTTTTCTTTCTTTTTCTTTATATTTTCTTTGTTTTATGGATATAAATTAGAATGCTCTTCTGACGATGTTCTGTGGTATAACTTAAAGATTTAATTTACCAAGTTTACTCTCCTACTATTTATACATTTGAATAACTTGTAATCCGACTCCTAATTAAATTTTGAGATGTAGAGGCTGTTCTGATTTATAAATATATTTATATATATATATACTCATTTATATAGATATATGAATATTCTCATTTCAGCTCAGCATTTAAGTGAACTCAGAACTTTTAGTTAATTTAAAAAGTCCTTTGCATATTTTATACCATTCAGTGAATCACCATGTTGCACTCTAGAGATTTGCTATATTAAAAAAAAAAAAAACCTAAAATTGCTTCTATCAGTTAACCATATTGTAGTTAAACTCCAGATATATTATTGAGAGACATTTCTTGCTATTATGGGGAAAATCTAAATTGAATAAGAAAATACTCTCCTCACTTATTCTTCACTGACAAGTTCATTCTTTCTTAAGTAGATTAATTATAATCCTGATTCAAACTGATTTACATTCCCTCCATCTAGGGAGGATTAATTCAGGTTTAGATATTTTAGCAGCAAGCAGGTAAAAATAGAGGAACAGAGATAGGAGCCATTCTGAGCCAAACATTCCAGAAAACTCAAAGTGTCCAAAGAGGATTTAATTTCGTGAACACCTTCACAACAGTTTTGCAAAACTGTATGCCTTTTTTGGGATTATGGCTGACTGATTTACTTAGAAATAAAAATAATATCCCCAAACACCCTGAATGTCGAGTTACATCAGCAGCATACAATCTCTGGAACTAATATGAAAATTATTCGACCGCACTGTGTGCGCGTAGCTGGACCAGACTCTAAATGTCACACCACAACTTGCATAATTGGCTTAAAAATATGTATATTTATATCTACTATACAATATTATGTATATTATCTATATCTATATCTATATCTAATTATGATATTATTATAAAACACTACATATTGATGTATAATATTAATTTAAAATTTAAATGTTTATATCCATTTAAAAGAAATTATCTGAAATGAAAAAAAAAAGAAATAATATTGCAGCTCATGATCCTGCAAGGCACAGTGGTTCCTCTCTGCTTAACATACAAACTGTAGATAAAAGCAAGAAAAAAAATTGCAAAAGACTAGTGATGCACAATCTTTGCTTGAAAGGCTTTTCAAACTCATTATATTCAGTCTGTCTGATAGGAACTTAGTAGAATATATATATGTGTGTATGTATGTATATATGTGTGTATATCTAAAGTGAAATTGTTCTAAAGAGAGTTGAAGAGAAATGTTACAGCTTGTTATGTTTATTTACAAAATAATTTTATTGTAATTTGATACAAAAAAAGAAAACCTACCAGCAAGATAAAAATAACAGGTTAAATCTAGGCCAACTCTGTCATAAAATAGAACAACATTTTATAGATATTCAGTGCTTTGGTTCAGCTGGTATAAACTGAGATAGATAACTCCTTTGAAACCAATTTATACCAGATAATGAGCAATTTCAGTCTTTCAAGGAAAGAAGAAAAGAAAAAGGATCTTCTGCAAATGAAGAAAGGGTGACTTCCAGAGTGTACTACATCAAAGACAAGCAAGACAGAGTCCCGACCTTTGTTCGGATGAAAGTGGCATCTGTCAGGAATGGTCTCTGGTACTATTGCAATACAATCATCCTTCAGCTCTGATGCTGTAGTGAGAGGCAACACTGGCAAATCCAGTGTTTGCTTCCTTAATTGCAATTCCCCCTAAAAATAAAATCCATATGTTGTTGCTTCAGCTAAGGACAGTTCATGCAGCTGTGCACATGCATGTGTGTGCATGTTACTGCTGCCTCTGTTTAATCACACAGTTTTTGCTGAGTCCAGCGTAGGACTCCTCTGTACAAAGATGATTAGGGAACGAGAGCATCTCGACTATGAGGAGAGGCAGAGAAAGCTGGGCCTGTTTAGCCTGGAGAAGAGAAGATTGAGAGATGATCTTAACAGTACATACACCTTAAGGGATTGAGTCAAGTGGATAGTGCAGATTTTTTTCAGGGGTGCCGAGCAGTAAGAAAGAGAAAATGGCCACAAACTGAAGCACAGGAAGTTACACTCAAATTTGAGGACAAAACATAAACATGGCTGTGAAAGTGACAGAGCCCTGCAACAGGTTGCCCAGAGAGGCTGTGGAGTCTCCTTCTCCGGAGATCTTCAAAACCCACCTGGATGCCACCCTGTGCCACGTGCTCTAAGTATCCCTGCTTGAGGAGGGGGGTTGGACCAGGTGATCTCTAAGGTCCCTTTCAACCTCAACTATTATGTGATTCTGTGAACTTCTGTCTTAGGGAGAGAGCAGAGTTTGGCTACCAGACTTCACCAGAGATCATTACTAGAAGTTTGATTTTAGACAAATCTGGCCAAAGTGCGAACTCAAGCTAAATGGAATTTTGGTGCCAAACTCTCAACTGATAAATGGCTCGTGCTCATGCCCTAACTTAAACTACTTGAGAGTGTGACATAACATCTCCTGTACTAGCGGTATTTTTCACACTGCTAAAGTTAAACATTTTAAAATATGCATGACAGGATTGAACCACAAATGCGTTGGGTTAAATTGAATCAGGTTTTGCTTTTGGCATACTGCTCAGGACCAAAGGTCACTGAAATAGATCAAAAAAAAAACTGATAAAGACTAACATTTGTGACTTTTTTTCTTAATTTTACTTCATTCTTTGAAATGTTTTTGCAAATACATACTTCTCTGACTGAATACTGAAATCCCTGGCTTGTTCTCATCAGTGGACTATGGTTGTCCCATCACTGTATGCTCACTGGGTATGATACAAATTACAACTGAAGGCAAACTATAGAGTATTTCAAGTAGTTATTAGAAACCCAAAGTAGTTATTAGAAACCCTAAGTAAAATTGTCTGTGATTATTAGAGGGAATTGTAAGTCACCTATGACCATGCATTTACAGTGATGAAATCTACCCTGAGCAGCCCTTATTATCCTTCAAATTAAGTTTTAAAAACAAGCTGTGAATACTAAGTTACAAGATTTATTTGATTTAGGTGGACTTCCTAATTCACTTAGACTTATGTACTCATTGGTTATTAGAGTGTTATGTAGCCAATTAGTCTCAATATGGCACTTAGTAATTTTAGGATATATTACTAGATGGATACTATTTCTGTTTCAGCCCTAGCCTTCTTCCCATTCATTACAACAGCATCTGTCTAATATTTCATTTTCCATGCTGTTCTCTAACATTTTTCCTAGGAGCTTCATAACCAGGGAAGTAAAACCTTTGTGTTGTAAGAAAGACAGCAAAACTTAAATCTCGTAGTTTACTTCAGGTGATGTTATGTAATTATCATATCATAGAAAATAAATCACTTTTTGCTTTAACTTCAGTAGTGCAATCAAGAAAAAAGCAAAGCAAAGTGTATTAACATCCTCCCTTGATCAGTCTCCTGTCTTAAAAAAATACGTCTTAAATTGATAAGATGACCAGAAGCATCAAAAGGTTTGAAAATAATTTGGAGTTTAAAAAATATAAACAGTATAATCAGAGCTTTGCAAGGGCAAAAATAAAAATAAATTATCCCTTAAAAAGGCAGGATATTTAAAACAGTGCATAGAGAAAATATCTATAAAATGAGCAAGCTGCACTCTGCATTGATGCATACAAGTTAAACACAAAATAATGAAAAAAGAAAGAGAAGCAGATCAAAAATAATTAAAAACATGAAAGAGAAACAAGATCAAGTCCCAAAGCAAGCTATTTCTAATTAATTCAATTAGACATGTTAATGATGAAGGAAACACTGACCGCATTACTCTAGGGTAGAGAAGTCAATTTCATATCCAGTGAAGTTAGTGAAAACTTTGCTATTAACATCAGTAACAAACTAAGACTTTAGGATTTGATCTAGTAATCTGAATAACCCATTTTTCCTTACTGCACAAAAAGCCAGATGTCTTCTCCATGCTACTTAAACCAATGACGTCCCAGGGTGTTTGTGGCATCACTGGGTACAGCTCTGACAGACATCGCTCATGAAGATAGATCATAAAGCCCAAGACAAACGCTGTCCCCCCTGACATCAAGTTACCCTGGCATAGTTCACCAAGAGGATTTAAGCACAGTGATTTCTAAAAATGATGATGAGCAAATTTCAAAAGCAACGGTGAGTTGTTACATACAATTCCAGACACCTGGAAAAGAAAGATAAGCAGAAAGAATTATTTATTTCCTGAAAAGTCTGTTTCAGTATTTAGCTTGTTTTCCACAAACAATGTCCTGCAAGCTTATTTCACCATAAATTTGTAAAACCTGTATATCTCTAATATTTGGTAACATACTTTCTTATGGTGCTTGCTCCAATCTAGTTTATTCATAGTAGTAATCAGCTACTCCCTGACTACTTGCTATTTGTTTCTAAATTATAATTTATTTTTACATTTATTTACAAAAGAGAAATTGTAATGAGTGAGAACTTTAGTGCTTTTTTTTCCTCTTTCTCTCCCCTTTGAAGGAACTTCATCCAAATTCCATAGCAATCAGATGAAAGAAAGCTTTAATTTTTGGTAGTTGGCAATTCAACCTCTGTATAATCACTTTTTTGTTTGTTTGTTTTGATTCACAACAGGAAAAAAAAACCTACAAAACATTCTGTTCTTCTGAAGGAAACATCCTCCAGCAGATGGCCTCTAAGTACAGCCTCAAGGATTAGTGAAATCAAGAATGTGTCATTTATTTGAAAAGGGAAAATATTATCCCTTATTTCATTTAATAAGAGTAAACCGAGCCATCCAAAATTTATGATGTTCTACATTTTTGATCCCATCTATGCTATCTTGTTTTGAGTAATGCCACATAAGGGTGCCTTACAGCAAGACATGAGACAAGACTTGGAGTTGATGTGCACTTCTATAAAACAAAATTATCGATCACCTCATTTATAAAATGGAGCAGCATCAGACCAAAGAATAGTTTTCAGGTAACAGTTCTTATCATATGTCCGTAAACAGATTTGTTCTGTTCTGTGCTATCAGGTGGATTATTTGCACTACAAAAATATTCTGAGTCTCCTATCTGCAATAATGAGTGTTATGGCAGGCACAAAGGCTGGGTCTAATCCCCCTCACTTGAGAGAGGTCTCAATCTCAGCAATCTCAGTTGCTTTAACTAAGTTACTGTAAGAAAGGTCTCTACAAAAGATATTTGAACCTCATACTTTATTTTTTTCTTGAGGTGTATCTTGTTTGACTATAAAGGAGGAGCAACGAAGATCCAAGTCTCTAAGTCTCATTTGTGCATCTTGTGTTGTTGTTTCTATCCAGGCAGAGACATAAAGATATAACTCAGCGGACAGTTAAACACAATAAACAGGAGATAATTGTCAGATACTGATCAGCATAATAAACATATTCACAGGCTTTGTAACAGAGGGAATATTTCAACCACACAATCAATTTTAATCATTTGTTTGTCTAGATTAGACTCTGGGGTGTAATGCAGACAGTACAAATCTGTGTAACTACTGATTTCTATGAAGTTCTGTTTCCTATCATCTGATGTGAATGATAGAGCCTCTCTTTTAACAGAGACCAAAATAAATTGGTCTTCATTGGTAAACTCACATAACTCTGGTCAACATAATTCATTATGATTTTTTTCTTTGCTTAAATCCCCCTTCTTGTTCTTATCTCTGCACCTCAGTTTTAAAATTAGATGTTGGATGCAAAGATCAGCTAAACTTGTACATCTTTTGTCTTGACATGATATGTAAGATTCATCTTCTGTAGAGACAAAATAAGCAAAATAGGCAAAAAGCTAAGAACCTAGGTAACGTTGATTATTTGGCTCTCAGTAGAAAATATAGAGAATTAAATTCTTCCAAAATGTGAGGAAATATATTCTAAAACAGAGACTTTTCATTCATGGGATAGATCCACCCACTAAAAGATATCAGCAGCCACAATTGCCAGTATATAGATCAGTGTCTAAGCTTATCACTTAAATTCCTTTTATAATCAAGGAAGAAAACAGACACTTCATCTGAAAATCACACAATTGAAGCCAACAGATGGGTTGCTCCCTAAAAATGCCTATTATTCACAATTGTCTAATGGAGCTAGATTCAGATGTAGTAGATAGACAGGAAGCTACTTCAGGAGCTCTAGTTGGTTCTGGAACCATTAAATCCAAATAACTTAAGTGTGATTTTCAGATCTGAGATAGACACTAAAAGAGACGGTGTATTTTTCTGTTTTCCAATTTTAGTTCAGAAATTTCACAAAAATCCCACAATTTTGTTAATATTGTTGCTGTTTTCATGACATTTCACAAAGCATCATTCCATAATTTTCTCATTGTCTCATGGATAGAAACACCTCCTGGTGAAATTATGCATATTTATGAGTTATTGAAAATATATTTGCTTGATTTCCAGGAGAATCTGAACTGAGAGGCAATTTTCTTCCTATGTTATCCAACATTAAACGAGGAGATTTTTCTAAATACGACTTAGTACAATTTTAGCCAAGACACACCTTCCGTCTAACTAAACCATAGTAAAGTTAAAAAATCTTTAGAAAGATGAAAAAAGTTTAGTTACACTCAATGAACTTCAGTGGAATAGAAATCAACATTTTAGTTAGATGTATATAGCTGACACTTTGGCAATTATGGTTTACATTCAGGAAAATAGATGATGTGTTTTATTTCAAAAAATATAACTTATTTTAGTTCATATTAAAGATAAAAATTCTTAGTATGGAATTATTCACTATTTTTGGCTTTTAAACAAGGATTTTTGGACTAACAAATTATATTTTTTCCCTAAATTTAATATTGTTTATAGTATTTAAAATTTTCACAATTCTTCATTTTCCAAAATTCTCATAATCTACTTACATGAAATATGTTTCTGAAAGACCGTAAGGTTCAATTCATTAAACATATGAAGAAACGGTATTTTCAAGTAGAACCTTATATGCCGTAATACATAGAGTCAAAAGACGGAAATGCTGAGAAGAGTGTTAAGTCACAGCATATAGATGAAGTGACTAAAATGGAGATGAACTATTTTCAAAGATGGGTAAGTACTTTATGCACCTAGTGGTGGAGGTTGTGAGTTTTTATTATTATTATTATTATTATTAAGCAAATAAACTCAAAATACATACCCTACATTTCAATGATTGTCCTTTGTTTGTCCCTCAGGCTTTGCAAATTCACAAATCTCTATGTCAGATTAAATAACCCAGCAAAAGTAGAACTAGTTTAATATTCTAAAGAAGGAGTTATATACCTGTCTGCACAGGAAGATGGTTTATCAGATCTACACACAATATCTTTGTGCTGGTTTTGGTTAGTTCTCCTGAAAATAAATAAATAGATGAATAAATAAATCTTTAAAGAAAAAGTTTATTGGTGTAGCAGATCCCTATAATATTTTCATAATGTTTAGAGTGACATTTGTCCTGCTAAAGAGTGGAGTTGAATGTTAAACCTTTTTGTTTGGTTTGTTTGGGTTGTTTTGTTTGTTTTTTTCTTTTTTCTTTTGTTTTCTAAAAAAAAAATCTTTCCTGGAGCTGTCTTTCGTGAATGCTGATGACAGCCTGGAAGCATCTGTTAGCATAAAACTCACCTGATGTGGATTTACCTTCAGGATTAGACTTTCTCCAAAGAAGCTATCGTGCCTCCAGGTTTCCCTATGCAGGCTGCATATAAGCAGGCATTTCAAATCATCTCCAGGACACCATGTGA
>JAUBNY010000897.1:1153925-1168052 GCA_032275445.1 Crypturellus soui
TTCTTTGCTGTGAGGGTGACAGAGCCCTGGAACAGGCTGCCCAGAGAGGCTGTGGAGTCTCCTTCTCTGGAGATCTTGAAAACCTGCCTGGATGCCACCCTGTGCAACATGCTCTGGGTGTCCCTGCTGGAGCAGGGGGATTGGACTAGATGGTCTCTAGAGGTGCCTTCCAACCCTACACATTCTGTGATTCTGTTGGTTAATTATCATTTGAATGGTGATGGGTCACCTTCTGGATGGTGTAAGGGCCCTTGAAACAGTATCTTCAGCTGCATACTGTGGTCCCCTGAACCGAAGAACTCCTAAATTCCTGTTTGGAATGTGACCACTTCCAGCAGATTCAATATAGGATTGTTTGCAGATTAATATTATATTATTGATTTGTAATTGAATAGCATGTGTATGTGTTTATGTAAATTAGGAATGCCTAATTATTGACATATTTTCCTGTTGAAAAAATTCTAAGTTTGGGTCAGAACCTGAACTAGACTTTAAAGGCAAGTTTTATTTAAATTATATAAATATATTTTCTATCCTAGAAGAACCATAATCAAGAATTGTGATTGAGGGCTCAGTAGGAAAGGAATTTCACTATGTTAATAGGAAAGGTGCAAACTAAACATAGATGGGTCCTTCTAGAGATAACAGGAAAATTCAATTATGCAATAAAATGTAATATATTTTTTATTGCATTTTTAAAAAAAATGTAATTTAGGCTTTTACATATATATAATATATATAGTAACTGGAAAATCGGTGGGAAACAAGCAAAATATATCAGACATTTTGAGATGCGGTGTCTCCATGGGCATCTGCAAGCTGCTAAGTGAAATTCTTTGTCCTTTGGAGAGTAGCTGCTCTTGAGCTCACCACTGCTCTTGAGCAAAATGTCACCAAATCACAGAAAGGTGGAGTTTGAAAGAGATCATCTAGTATAGCTGCCTTGCTGAAAACAGAGTTAATTTGCACAGTTTGCTCATGAGTATGTTTGGTCAGAATTTAAAAACCTCCAAGGATGGAAACTCCACAGCCTCTCTGAATCTCTGACCACACTCAAAAAAACCCCTTTTCTTATGTTTACATGGCAACTTCTGAATTTCCATGTTTGCTCATTGCCTCTTGTCTTTTCATTGGGTACCACTCATAAGATTTGGACCCTGTCCTCTTTACCCCACACTCCCCATTAAATATTGATATCATACTGATGTGATCCCCCTGTAGCCTTCTCTTCTCCAGGTTGAACAATACTAGCTTCCTCAGCCTTTCCTCATATGAGAGATCCTCAAGCTGGGGTACTGCTGCTGGTAGTTTGACTACAGCTGTAGAACTTGAGGTTTCCAGTAACTTATGATAATTTCAAGCCAGACTCCAGGAGACTACTGCTTTTATCATGCTGACCTTTCACTAAGGGAACTAGAGATATATTGGGAAAACAAATGACTGTGGCATTCATTTTTTTTTCTGGAAAATATCTTTCACGTAGGAAAAAAACAAGGAGGGCAGGGGGAGTACTACATTAGTCTCATCTATGAATATCAAAAAAAAAAAAAAATGTAACCAGGACAGTGACACTCTTCTGTTGCTCTGTGAAAGTTGTGGTATTAGTCTTCTTGAACCTGGAGTGAAAGCCTTTCCATGGCAAATGTGAAAAACAAATTTATTTGAGCCTATAATCTGTGAGTATTCACATAAGCTATTATTAACAAAATACACTTATTTAATCAAACAGTATGGGCTGCATGATTTAGCATAGTCTTAGATGACAGATCATCAGTCTACCCTTACTCAACAACAGATCTGAGAATGTACATAACTTAAAAGTCAAAATCCCCTAAGCAAACACTTCAGAGAAACATGCACATTCATGTCTTGCTAAGTTATGCCACTCTGCTGAATTGAAGTCAGAAAGCTGTCTGTATAAATAACTGTGAGCCCAGCTACCTTCTAAGCTTCAAGGGTTGAGCGTACTTCCACTGAATTCAGCAGGAGCAAGTTCAAGTCAAAACTCTGTTGCAACAGTAACACAGAATATTTGGCCTATCTATTTCCACATTTCCTGTTAAGACTGAGCATTTATTCTTCATTTTCAGATGAAAATGTAGGTACATGTTTTCACTGTTTAAACTTTATTCTTTCTGTTGCCTACAGTTTTCATTTTTAACCTTGAAATGAATTAAAAATATTTTGAAAATTATTTAAAAGATTCCTGATTTATATCAGCATGTAACTGCCAAATTCAGTTTCTTAGTTATTATACCTCCTTAATACATTCTGTGTTTGGATAAAGAAGATAATCTGTTTAGACAGACTTTAAAAAGGGTCCTCTATCTGAAAAATCATAATGCACCTTAGAATTTTAAATGACTGATAATATATTAAGGTAGATCCAGCTGTGGAAAGTATAATATGAACTCACTTTATTATTATTCAGTTACAAACTAAAATATACTAAAATTTAATATGTTGCTGATAAGAGGCCAACATAGAAAAAAAAGAAAAAAAGAAAAAAAAATCTTTAGAAGAAATTTAATTGTATTTTTATTTTTCATTTATTTTTATTTATTAATATTTTTAGTTAATTAATTAAAATAGAGAGTCACCTTCGTAACTATTGAGTTTGCAAATAAGGTTCCTAATTCATTTCAGACTAGTCTTTCATATAAGCTTGAAGAGATGTTCCCTGGAAAATAGTCTTTCTTCTAATATCGAACAAGAAACTATTATTGAATACAGACAGGATTACCAATAAAATGTGTGAAGAGTGATTGACTTCTTAACTTATAAGTATGAAACTCAAGTTTGCAATTAAGGGCTGGCCAAATTACCACAGCAGTGCCTATGTGCACACTCCGTGTACATAAATCATTAATACCCTGGGTGGTCCGGGAATTTCTCAGATGCTTGTTTCCATAAATGAGACCATGGACTGGTTTAAGACAAGAGATTGATCTGAGACAGTGTGATAGTGTAACTCCTCGATCTCTTCCCAACAAATCCAGAGTCATTGCTACAGGAGCTCTACAGGTGGACATGTCATGCCCTTCCAGAGAAGCCCCTAGGCAGCCCGTGATGTGCATAGATCAATTTTTGCACTTAACTGTGTCCATTAACATTCAGAGTAGGCAAGTGGATCCTTATGCATATTGGTATTAAGCTTAATTGCTGTATATGCTTTAATAACCATATTTTCTAACAATATGGTTTTCTAATGAAAATAACTTCAGGTTATTTTAACAAGTAAACAATGTAAAAGTTTGTCTTTCTGTACTGTAAACTTCACATAATCTGGCTGAAAAAACAGGACCCAGTATATGATGGATATTAAGAGTTGTCAATAACACACTCACACAAAAGTATAAAATATTGGTTTTGTTGCATTTCTGTATCTTACCAGATGTCTTAAGACAGCAAAAATCTCTCCTCACATTGTTTAACTGTGGAATTGTCTTAACGATTAAGATCCCAGTCCTTAAAATCATTCAAATATCTTGCTAACACAGTAACTAGAGATGCCAATAAGAAAGTTCCAGTTCTCATATATGCAATCAATACCTCTGTACTGAGGTTTGAAACTAAAGGCAAAATCTTGCCTGCTGTGAAATCACTGCATGTTTCCATTGATTTCATTACAGCCAGACCTATAGCTGCAATATTTCCTTTTGTTGTCTCAGCTTATTTTCATTAATTAGATTTCATTTGTTTAAAAACAAATACCTGCATACAAATAAAGTTTGTTGTTTAAACACCAATACATTCCAGTTTGCAAATTCGGATTTATGTTACCTGATTTAAGTCACGTGAAATTCTGATCTAAACTAATCATCTGGGCTCAGTCCACACAGTCCAAAGCTTTTCTTTTAATATAAGCATTCAGCATGCATCGCATAAATGTCTTTCTTGAGGTTCCCATTTCAAACAGTTGCAGAACAAGTCTAGCTTGCACTGTGTGCCCAACTTCAGAATGAATTTCTATGGGACTGACTTCCAGGGCAACTGTTGTTTTTAAAAGAACTGCAGATGCTAGTGTCAACATCAGCAAAACTCAGCGTTTTAACTGATGAGCAGCTGGTACTAGACTGATGAGCAGGATGATTGCAATTCATCAAAGTACTAATGAAGATCTACATGAGATACCTCTGGCATTTTCTTGAGGAGAATATAAAGACCAGGAAATAGTCAAATATAACATTTTCAAAATGCTCAGCATGAACACAGTGAGTTGCAAATGACTCAGAGTTGTGTGCAAGCTCATTGTACAGGCAAATATTGACAAACAAAAAAGACATGACCAGTGTATGATAGAAGATGATAGCCAGTAGGAGGATATATGAAATAAGATGCAAGGAAATGATTAAAGGTTTCTAAAGGAGAATCATAGACCAATTCTCTTGATTTTCCACTTCAAGACAGCCAGACCCTAAAGCATACCACTTGGCCACCTGTGCAAAATATTATACTTGCTACAATGAATGAAGAAATCATATCCGTATGGAGGTCTCCACCTGGTACCAGGTAAGGCAAGATCAGACACCAAACCTGGAGGAGTTACAGGAGGAGGCCAGTGGCTGAGCGGATATTCTCTTTGGCACCTGGAAGGTGTCCTGTGCTGCAGCACACAGAGAGAGCCATCCCTTACTCCTTGGCTACAGAGGCACGGGGAGTCTCTGGAAAGAAAAGCCAGTGCTATTTACTTTCTACTGATTATAAATCCTATGACAAAACTGAAAGCATGCTTGGATATAAATATTATCAGTAAATTATTCGGAGATAGACTCTTCTAAAAGATCAATAGCCACTCAGTCTCCTTTTAAAAGAAAGACTATGAAGTATTAACTACTAAGGTAAAGCTAAGAGTAAGAATAGATGTCAGGAAAAAAAAAAGAGATTTCCATTGGTTGTGTTTCCTTTTTAAATAAAACAAACAAAAAGGAAAAAATCTCTTCTAAATGTACAGAAACTGAGACTAAAATTGTGTTTTCACTCTCTTCCACTCTTTCTTCCTAGAGGCTAGTATTCGCTGAGCTAAAAAGAGTTATTAAAATTGTAATTCTGAAGCTATCTCTCTGTTCAGGTTTCTTTTTTTTTCTTTTTTTTTCTTTTTTTCCTTTGTTTCCTTTTTTTTCCTTTTATTTATGTTTCATCATAAAATTTCATTTCTCTCAAAATTTAGAACCAACATGACTTATAAAGGACCCATCCTCACTGACATGGAAGTGCTTTCTGTAGGCTCCCACCTGTTTTTCCCCTGGGAGCAGTCCTGTTCTTGCTATCCTGGATACTGGGTTGGATCTCAAAATGTTGTTTGCCTAGACAGTCCTCACAGTTGCCTCCTTAATCTGTCCTTATACATCTGTGGTGACGAAAGCTGTGAAGAAAAGCATGAGAGCAGATATATTAGCATTTTGAGAGGCCTACCACCCCTCACAGAGGTGTTGTCCATGAACTTTTCAAATCTACCATCTATCAGATTTGTCTCAAGAAACTCTTTCCAAAAAGTTCCATGTCTCTTGAAGTTACATGAGCAGAGCATTTTTTCGTCTGCTTATCTAACATCTTTGTAAAACATAGAAGGGCTGGGCTTTCTTATTGTTTGTTTTAACTCTCAAAGAATACCATAGACTCATTTCTCCTATAGGTACCAGTACATCCACTACCAAGAACCAAAGATGAGAAATGGTGTCATCACAATGGAAGAATCAGATCTTTCCAGTGAAAGCCATTCCCTAGATACCAAATGTGAAACACTACAATAAATATCTCCTGGCAGTAGTTAATGTCAGAGTATCTCAGATAGAGCTGATAAAACAAACAAAGTTTGTTTGTTTCTATGTTTTTCCTCCCTCCCCTGCAATTCTACATCCATTAGCCCTTTTGCCAACCTAGGAAATCTTGAGAAAAGTAGGAAGATAATTATTTGGGCTGCACCACAACTATAATTCTATTTTCTAATTAAATTGGTGTGTCTTTGCTCTCTACAGTACCAATGCAGGCTTTAGCTATAAAGTGCTTGAGTGCTTCAACTTATGCCTTATTTTGTTTGATTGTAGCATGGGACTAGAAATAAAAAAAAAAAATTTCACAGACCTATAAATATATCTTCAGTTTAAAAGGACATACAGAACCCTTGCAATTTGTCAGTATGTATATTTAAAAGAATTCCTTACTTGGGGTAGGCAGTTCAGGAATCATCTGGTACAGCTGGATGGCATAAAGCCTGCCAGAGCAAGTAAGCATTATAATCTGTTCTGGTTTCAGAAACTATGAACTGATGGATAACTGCAGTGAATAGTTTTGAGTAAACCTTTTATGCTTTATTTTTTCGTATAAAGATAGTATTTTAATCATTTAAAGCAGCAAATTCAACTGCAGCTCATATGCAATGTAGAAAGATAACTTAATAGTATGCCTTATTTGTTATTAAAAGTATACTTAATGGATGTAAATATCATTTGAAGAAAATCTGGAAGATCCAGACTTCACAGGGCTAGGAGATACAAGGCAGAATGAAAAATGTATCTCAGCACCCAGATTTTATAATCTGAAGAAAGAAATTGTTCCTGCTTTACTCTCAGATTTGTTAAACATTTATTTAAAGTTATGGGGTATCCCTGACTGAATTGGATGCAAATACCACTCATCACTCCCTGATAAAGGTGTTTGTCATTTCTCTACTTCTCAGCTCCCTTTTGATATAGAATGCTATTTCTCTGACTAAACACTCAGCCTCCAGTAGAAGGAGCACTGGCAATACAAGTAGGTAAAGCACAACTCTCAGGATTTTTTTTTTTTTAAGAGAACTCAAAGAATTACATGTCATGACTATTTTCTGCTATAGCACATTGATTCAGCATTCACTCGAGAGGAAAAGCGACACTGGTTTAACTGGGGACATTAGCAGTCTTGTGTTGGTCCTTTCTCCCCTTCCATCACACAGTCCATATTTCAGTCCTCTTATAACTCTTGCTTTTTTGTTATTGTTTTTTTTTCTTTTTTGTATGACCTCAGTGGAGTACCAAAGTGTCTGTCCCCTGAGAACTTGAGGAAAACCCCAGGATAAGGACTAAAATTATCCAGCCTTTCAGGAGGTTTTGGGACCTGCAGTTACATTGTGATCTTGCTACATACCCCAGAGTAGTTGTGAAAGACAAAGAAAAGTTAAGGCATTTCAAGTTTTGTCACAGTGCCATCCACAACACATTTTGACAAGATTCGCAGCAAAATGGAATTGGTGAGACCCTCCCAGAACTGCCAAGTTTTCCTCTGCTAGTTTTAAAATTAATATGCCACCTTTCCTGACCATGTCATAGATGTCTGATACAAAATAATAACCTCAAGAGGATCATGCTTGTTTATGAGGTGTAAAAGCTATATAGGCCTTTTTAGGCTATATAAATAGCCTAGAAAAAAAAAAAAGTTTGCAGTTCGGTTATCTCTTTTTATGTCCACTAAGTAACTAGTCATGTCTAATATCTCTGTTTATCTTTTAAAACCCCTATCACCTTCTTTTCAGATAGTCTTAGGGATTTCTGCATTCCGCCAGGTCTCTGAGAGACTGCTCCCCCCAAAAATAGAAAGTGTTTTCTACTTCTGCTACTACTCTACACTAGTCTAGAAAGAAATCTTGATATTTCCTATAATCTATAGTATTAAAGAAATTAAAGAAATAGGAACCATTCCTCATTGCTATCAAAACCTGGACTGATAACATACCTTCTACACTGACATACTAAAAAAAAATGCTATGATTTTTAAGGTGGGAAGGGAGAGCAGTAATGTACCTTGACTTTAGACAGATGGTTCCTTACAACTCACATGCTCACTTTTACACAAATCCTTTTTTCCTTTCCCCTCTCTCTTCCTAAATAATTTATCAATGTTTTGTTAAAAACCACATCCTCTTTACAAAAATGTAATTTGAAGCTCCCATGTAATCAATGACTAGGGCATGAATAATTTTATTAAAGAAACTAACTGTTTAAGACAAAAAGTTTTTTTTCCTTCCAATCATCCTGAAATCAACCCTTCTCCTCCCTCTTTTTTTTTCTTTCCCACTGGACATTCACACCATTTAAAATCTCCAAAACACTGTTCATCTCTCTAGCCCTTTTTGATATTTAAATGCAGATGTGAAATGATATAGTCTCATGTGTCAATAAGCTTTCACCATAAACCTACAAGACTTAGTTTAAATACCACAACACTTGGAAAGTGGTTCATGTTCATGATGAAAAAGAGCATATGGAAATTAAAGCCAGAGGACAGCAATGACACTTCAAAAACACTTTAAATTTTGCTCCTAGCAAACATTTGCTGGTTGAAGAACACACAACTATCACTGGACAAGACATTCTCTACTTTATCCCTGTTTCTATTTTCCCTGCTGAACTTTGTCTCTTAACAACACATATTTATGAGTAACCCCTGTTTGCTACCAGCTGCCTCAAGAACCTGCTCTACCAAGGACGCTGATATTCATGATTTCCTGTAACTCATGGATGTGTTATAATAATACCTCCTGTAACTCATGGCTGGAGTTACAGTCATGAGACATGACTTCAGATTTATACATTAATTGCAGATATTTTCTACAGTGGAACTATGGTGTTCAGGAGGAAGAACATACCCAAACTTACTGTCTTCTTTTAACATGGCTTGTAACTGAACACCAAGTCAAATTCAGAACCTTGATCTTTATCAGTATTATGGGTGGGAATGAAAGGAGGAAATTCAGGTCATCTAATGTTGGAATTTGCATTGTATATGATTAAGTGGACTAAAATCTATAACTATTGCAAAGGACACTTTTAGAAAGCAGATGTGAAACAGCTGTGGTGCACTTGAGCCACTGAACTTTCTGCATAACTATGAAGCTTGAGGAATCATTCTCAGGGATCACCCAAGACAGTACGAGTTTCCATAAAAGTGGACAATTATAACAAACTTCTCCATCTCCCATTGCTCTTCTTTGACCCACTTCTCTCCTGTGAACACATAAGAAAAAATCAAAGAGAACACTTCAGTGTATACATAATTCTCACCTCTGGGAGAGGATGAGCAGGAAAATAAACTGAATTTGACATATGTTAGTCACTTTGCTCCATGTGCGAATGGAAGATACTCCAATACTGTGGGTGATGAGGGCCATGTAAGAACTTTTACAGTGGCATAGAAACTACTTGCTTAAAATGGACAAAGAGGAGTGATTCTGAATAACACTAGATTTATTTTATCAACTACACAGCAGTCAAACCTGTTTCAATGAAGATAAATGAAGAACTCTATCATCTTACTTTGTAGACTTATTTAACCAACAGACTGTCTGCTCTATGATTTGTGATGGCTTTACACATTAGAAACTAACTGAGATATATCATGACTGTCAAATTCTGGTATTCCCGTGGGTTTCACATACAGTACAATAGAACCGCTTTCATTATCTTTGTGTTACAGATAATGGATAATAAACCATCTTACAGTACCCAAAGGAAAGCCTCTTGAAGCATAGAAACACTCTTATTCCACTATATGTGGAATATATTTTAAACCTTTTTTACTGAAAATGCCTTTAAATCAAAATGAAGAGGACTTTATTTTTGAGAAACTACTCTTTTTTTTTTTTTCCAGATGGAAAATCTACTCAAAATATGCCTATAACAGAAACTGTGCAGTTATTCTTGCTTACCAAAGCACTTACATCTCAGTTACTGGAAAAGGCTAAGGTCTTCGCATTCCAAAAAATCACCGAAGGATTCAAGCTGTCAGCTGATTTGCTACTCCATCACCTGAGCTTTAACTCACTGCCTTTCCTTGTCCTGCAATGTGCTTTTATCTTTCTCACGCCTGGTGCTGAACTATCACTGGTCTTTCTCCAGTTTACCCACTCTCCATCCCCTTCTCTTTTCCATAGTCTCATGCATCTTCCTATAGCTCCTGTAGGTCGCAAACAACTGTTCAATAGAATCTTAAAGTTTTGTTAAAGATGAGCAATATACATATCAAATCTTCTATCTCTCCAAAACAAGAAACCTCCAGAGTACACAAACCACATGTATGTCATGGTACAGCACAGTTCAGTCCTGAGACATTCATTCATTTACCTAAACGTGGAAACTTGGAGCTGACTGAGATCTTACTCACCTGACTGTTCAATAGGATACTAGCCTTCCATAAGCCCTGTGTCCTTTTGACAGTTCCATGTGAAAATCTTAGATATTTTTGGACTACTTTAGTTGCATTAGATGCTTGTGTTTCTACCATCCTCTTTTTTCTCTTCTGTTCTTTCACTGTGAAAAGATGCCTTCACAATTAAGGGGAAAAAAAAAGGAAAAAAAAAACCCTGTGCTGAAATTCTCATTTGCCTGAGATGCAACAGCCCTTTGTGTTGGCCTAACTGCTATTGAAGATTTATCACCAACCAAGAGTATCACCAACCAAGAGTAAGTTAGGATATACCACTGAGAGGGGATTTTACCAACAGGAACAAATACGTGAGGAGAAAATGTAGGGAGAGTGGGGCCAAACTCTTTTATGTTCCTTTTACTATGAAATTAATTTCCCTATGAAACTGGCTTTATTTTGTGAAGATATATTTTTATTTGTGAAGATTTTCTCCTCATTGCTGAAGCTGGTGACCTACCTATCAGAGTAGATGCATTTCTGCAGCTCAGTAGTCTGGGACAAATTTTGGGTATCAGCTACTCTTGTGGCCCCAAGTCCATTGATAGACATTCTCTATTTAAGTAGCAATTTGTCTATTGTTTTTATGATGTTATCAACATTTAGAAAGCCAAGCCAAGCTTAAAATTATTCCAGATGTGTGTGCCAAACTACCATGTAATGTCCTTCTCCTTGCCAAATATATTATGGAATTTTAGCTAAAAAGGGAAAATGAGTGGTTCAGACAGCTAGTTCTTTGGGGTTGACAGTTATAATTCTCTACGTTTTTAACAGATTAAAACAGGAACATTTATACATAAGTATCTACATACATATGCAAATAAATGCTTGTATAATCTGTTTGTATAATCTGTAATGATTGTATAATCTGTTATCAGGCTGAAAACCTCAAATGTGCTACATGCTGGAAAAAATAGTCTTTTCTGCAAAGATTGTTTAGTCCCCTACTTAATTGGAAAGAAAAAAAAATCTTTTTTGTTCCATTTACCTGTGTTTTATTAACTAACATAAGGCTGCAAACACTCTTGAGAATAGGCATCTTATATGCTTGTGAGTTCCCACCTCAATCTAGAGAATTCAGTTATTGCCATAATGATAATAAACTCACTTCATGAACACATTAGGTGGCTCACTACTCTATGCATCCCTTGTATTTAATAAATATTTAACTATCTTCTGTGTAATAATTAATCACCTCAACGTTCCTTCTAAACATCCTTCTGTTAAGGTTACATGGCAGTTTTATACCTATAATAAATTTACTTTCTGAAAAGAAAGATATGGTAGTCTGTATCTCTATTTCCATGTAATTCAGTCCTACCTATTTATTTAGAGTTCACAATTAATTTCCTGACAGCAGAAAGAGAAAACAAAGAATTTGGGGCATTCAGGAAAGCCATGGCAGACAGTAGATGAAATAGGATCAGAGGATCAGTTTAAAAGCTTATCTTGAGGGAAGAATAAACTTGTAACTAGACCTCTAGAAGTGGCACCAAAGACACCAGCTTTAGTCTCATTTATGGTCCTGGCAGGTTGTGTGTCATTTCCTTTTAGCCCTTTGTGGCTTTGTGTCACTGGATCCTCCAGGAAGATAAGGTTGCTTTTAGATTCACAGAGTATATGATAGCTGTGGAAATAACAACTATGTTCTAGAGTTGCAGTGGGACATTTAGTTAGTGTTTGGACACCCCAGAAGATCTATGAAGTGTATTGCAGTCACCTTCGAGTAAGCATCCCTGCAAATTGTATAGCCCTCCATAAAACACGCAGGCAAAAATCTGTCTTTTCAGTCACTTTATTATTATTATTATTATTTGTGTTCCTAAAAGTGTTAAAGTATCATGCAAAGTGAGAAGACATCTGTAACAGATTATAAAAATTGCAAAGAACAGATATAAATTCTCTCTTGGGAGCTGAGGTATACCTTCTTGAGATCCTCCAGACTAGACTGATTTCTGGGGTCAAGTGCCTGAAAACTCTCCTTCAAAACAGAAGAGTAAGGAATGGAGAATGCTCACTTTCTAGTCTCTTCATGATATTCTGTATTAACTCAAATATCCTTCCGGTATTCTTTGAATATGACATTGACATGTTTGAGTGTAAATTTCTTCATGCTCCAATGGGACATAATGCCTCCCCAACCATGGGAGAGTGCTCTCATAGACAGCATAGAGCATAGAGTACTTTTTTAATGTCTGTGGTGTCTTTCAGAGATTTGAACCCCCAAGTATACTCTGAAAGTGACTGTGAAATTGAGGTCTGAAGGAAAAGTAGAAGAAAGTCTGAGCTGTGAATCCCTTAGAAATCTGGAGGAAGATAGAGGTCAACAGTTACATTATGGGATAACAACCTTGATACCCCCACACATACATACAAGAACAAAAAGTGAAAAAATGGAGGAACTGAGGTGGTTTGATATGAAATAAGCATGGGAAAATAGAGGGACATCCATGGGTATCTTTCTCATGGGACTACTGGTGGCTGCAGAAGAACACCAGTTCTTCAAGTCGCAGAGGTATCTCAGACAGGTACTGCAGGAACTGCAGTAGCAGTTACATGGTTTTATTGTAGAAATCTCAGGTTTCTAAACGCAGATTTCAGCTAGGCAGTATTGAACACTTCCCTCTGGCAAATAATTATGAAATATATTTACCCTTCAGGCTTACACTGTAATTAGTAGGTATCTCTGTGTGGGTGTTTCAATTCATGAAAAGCTCTGAATTTATCTCCCACTAACAACTAGGTGAAAAGCTGAGGCTTTTAGCCTTACCTAATACTTCAGATGTTTCTGGTAAGAGTAGTTCAAGGTGAATGTAATAAATATAGGACTTAAGGATGGACCTTGATGTTTCACTGCTGATATCAACCTTGGTTCCTAAGTACTGAATTTTGTATCTGGATACTTGAGCTGGAAGTTCAGGTTCCAAGATCTAACTAAATTCTTTGCATAAATAAAAGATGCTTGTTTACATGTCTGTGTTGACCCTCTGTTTACTTAAGCCTTAGATCTCATTTTAAGTAGACTATATACATGTAGAAAATACCAAGATGGATGAAAGATATCAATTGCACTGTCACACTTCATTAACGTATTTCTGCCTAACTGTGAGTAAACAGCTTATCCAGTGTTTAACTTTGGCATTCATTGTATATTTAAAGTACCTGCTTTCCCCAAGAGATCTGGATTTTACCAAATAATTTAGAAGCAATTATTTGAGCACTTAGTTTTCCAACTGCAGGCATTTTATTTAGTAAAATTGTCCACTTTCCCACCTCACTGTAATGCTTTTGAGACTGAAGGAAAATAAGAGAAACATTAACATAATAAAATAACCAGTTTCCTAATGCACAAAAAGGGAAGGAAGGAAAACTGCTGGAAGCTAAAAGTGTTTAGATTCTTTCCTTGATTATAGCTGATGAAATTAAAATACAAAACTCCAGATGTTTGACAGATAAGGAAATTCTTTTTTGAGTCAGGGAGAAGGGACTGGTATTTTTTATTCCTACTGTCAGGTAACTACCTATGAGGTTCTACAATGCAGATACTTCTTTAAGTAAACTCCTTCTGCCAATGTTCTGCCTTCTCATTACAAAAGCCCAGAGGAAGGTATGAGAAAATAATCCAAAATTAGATGTTAATTAGAAATGTGTGCAAACTGATGGACTATGTGGGAAATATGAAGCCACTACACACAGTGGGTTAGAGTGGGACTTTATACCTTGCTTTGAGCAAAGATTTGTGCAGATTCTAAACCCTCAGGAGCAATGTGGTGCTCTCAGTAAGTACACAATAAAGGAAAAATTTTTGTCCCAAATTGCTTGCATTTAGAGTAGAAATAAAGAATCCCTTTCGTGTTTTGCCTATTCCTTGTTTTCATGGCTCTAATAAACACTTTTCAGGAAGCCTCAGTCAAGGAATCAGATTCATTCAGAAATTCAATCAGATGATAG
>JAUBNY010000897.1:1205020-1219598 GCA_032275445.1 Crypturellus soui
TGGACTAGATGACCTCTAGAGGTCCCTTCCAACCTTAGGCATTCTATGATTCTATGATTCTATGATTCTATGATTCTCTAGCGCAAGATCTCAAATGCAGTGCTATTCCTCACTAACAAGCTACATCTATAACTCCATGGAAATAGATTCTTTTCTTAAAAAAAATGCCTATGACCATGCACATAATAGAATTTAGACATGCAATTGCTTCCTCAGACATATTTTGCACTATGAAAATGATTGCATAGCAAACGCTAGAAAAATGTTGGCCTTGATCTCCATCTCTGATTGCTAACTCTCATAAGAATCTACTGTAGCTGTCTGTCTGAGAAATCACTATTCAGCTCCAGCAGAAGGATATTTTCCCTCCCCTGCTTTGGTCAAAGTTTTCAGTGTACCACAATGAAAAACATATGAACTATTAATCTTTCATTTATGCTCTCAGTGTTGGCTCCCTGGATAATACATTGTATTTTTTCTGACTTTTTATTTTTATTTTTTTAGCACTGTTGCCAATTGATAAGCTATTACTTTCCTTCTGACATTTTGGGTGAACTGAACTGAAATTCATGTGGCTGAAATTCATGATTTTGTTTATTTCTCTTCAGGCCAGAGTAAAGAGAGAGCTATAGAGGAGCAAATAAAACAGCCTTTTACCGTCAAAAATGACCAGTTCACCTGGATTATCGTTTCTCCCCAAATGATATACATTTAAGCCTCCTAAGTAAACAAAATAAAGAGAGTATTCACAGTAGAATGCATGTTCAAAGAACAAGACACTCTAAAGCAATCCTTTATATTTTCCTATGGGGTGCTTGCTATATAGGCTGTCACTGCACCTAAACAATGATGATATTTCCTGAACACACTTCGGTGCAAATATCAAAAGTTCAAGGCAAGATAAGAAATTCTATATTTTACTTCCTCAAAACAATAGTGAAATGCCAGATTTAATAGGGATGTGGTCTTAAGTAGCATACGAGGGAAGACTTGAGGTATTTAATCAGACATACATGTATGTGAAGATTAAAGTTCACAGTAAAGTTGCAAAGAAGCATGAGCCTGCACTGCTGCTTAACAAAAGCAGGCAGATTTCCAAAAGTAATTACAAGGATATTCACCTAAATATACTCACAGATAGCTGGAATTTCAAGCTGGGGCTAGAAACACTGCTTAACAAAAGGAGTTAGAGTGTATTTCTCTATGCATTTCTATTTTTTTTTCATACAACCTGCTGTCACCTAGAATTCTTTCTTTATCTACAGGAAAAAAGAAAGGAAGGAACAAACAAAACCAAAAGTCTTTAGAAGCAGATCACCTTTCTGTTCGGAGGCACTGAGCCTGAATCCTTCCCTCGGTTGTTTTATTCCTCATGCTCATAGAAACATGAGATGAAAAATACATAGAATTAGTTAATTAGTTAATTATAGTTAATGCCCTTGGCAAAAAAAAATCACATGCTTTTGGTGTTCTATCATTTCTCTTAGGAATTCCCTATAGAATCTAAGGCAGTCTTATTATTGTTTATTTTTTGTTGTTTTTATTGGGTTTCTTTTTGTTTTGTTTAATGCTTAGTCTGACTTTTGACAGCTCTGACTTCCTCTTTAGTATCTGAAAACTGACCAACTGGATCAATGATTTGGTCTGAAGGGACAATTTCTCTAAAACCAATAATGCAACAGAAGAAATCTCCCTCTGCTTTTCTTCACCCCTTCCTGGAAGTACTGTTTCTGTTCTTTCTGACATGAAAGATATGCTTCTAAGGAAGCATATTTCCCATAAGAAGAAATCTCATTCTGTCTTCTTGCTGTTGTCTATGCCCTTGGATAGGTACTAGAGGTACTGTTAAATGTTGTTGACCAGAAGTCTGAACTCCAAGGATGTCATTGGCCTGGGACCAGTGTTGGTCCATGTATACCAGGACTGCCCAGGGAGGTTGTGGAGTCTGCTCTGGAGATCTTCAAAACTTACCTGGATGTGATTCATGCTCGAGGTGGCCCTGCTTGAGCAAGGAGTTGGAATAGATGATCCCTAGAGGTCCTTTCCAACCTCAACCATTCTATGATTCTGTGATCCCGTGGAGCTGCAGCACACATCAGAATCTATTCAGGAAAATAGTACCCTGCCTGCTGGGTCCCAAAATGGTTATCAAAGTGACCATTTCTGATGGTCTGTTTTTAGCTAATGAAGTAGATGAGGCTCTCTAAGAGTATATGAGTTTTAGAAGAATGTAAAGGCAATATCATATCTTCATGTCTTTTAGTATAGAGTAAGAGTTTTAAGGAAAGCCAAAGCAGATTCTATTCATGACCATCTGGCTGTTACTAAGGCTTGGCTGTTTACCAGTTACCGATAGCTTGCACATCAAAGCTCTTGCTAACTCCCAAGTTCAAGGAGAGACCAGTATTTACTCTCCTTGATGTTGCATTCATGGATACTGAAGAGGAAAGAGATTTCCCTTTTGCAGTGGGGATGGAGGTGTAAACATTCAACTCTTGGGCAAACTCTGTCATTGCTTCTCCCTCATGTGCCCCTAGCTGCTCAACTCCCAATACTGGCAGCAGCTTGTCAACTAATTAATATCCATCCCCTTTGGAAGTAGATAGATAAGGCACTTGAGATATGGAGGTTTTCAGTTCCTTCATATGATTCAGCATCAACGTACAAAAATTACTTCAGGAGTAGCTGGATTACAACCATGAGCATATTAGATTGAGCAGCACAGAAAATGGAGAGATGCTTAAGAATGTGCTGGCTAACTAGTTACTAGTGTCTTAGCAAGCCTGGTTTCCTGCTAGCTTGTATATATCTGAACTGCACACAAATCATGGCAGCAGCTACCGCATTCACATATCCTATAGAGCGGTTGGAGACTGAGAATATCCAATAATTCTGCATGTTGACTCTCTTCTACTAAATATGGAAATGCAGCTTTCAGATTCTTAGATGCTGCTTTCTGGCATGACGCTGACTGCACGTAGAAAGAGGTTGTAGCACAAAGCTTTCCAAGGCAACCCAGTGTGAGGGTATTCAAAGTTAGGAGGAGGAAGGGGAACATCCTGTTGTTTTAACCTACAGAAGGTGACAGCAAAGCCCTCTGAGGAAATCTTAAAGTGAATTCAGCAGTGAGAAGACTATTTTCTAATAGAAAGGACATTTTCTTGGCATTCTTGGAACAAAACAAAACAAAATATGAGAAGGGGGAGAAACTGTGCCTGCCAAGAGTGATCAAATCACCCTGCTTTCAGCAGCAAGCAAACTGTTTCCGACAAAGCTTCAGGAGGAGCATGCTGAAGCTCAAAAGCACCCCAAGCCTGATGACTACATTTCCTGCCACATTTCTGCCAAGCAGACCTTCACAGTCAAATGAATAATGGAGAAGGGTAGAAAATTTTGACATGTGATGTGTTAAAACAGTGTGAGTTTTGGAAATGCTTAGACGCAAATTATCTGAATATGAGTGAGGTGCTCTACCCAGCAGCTTGTGTGTAGTGTAAACCAGTTCCCATAGGTACCACAAAAACAAAAATACATCCAGAAATCCATAATGCATCTCAAATTCATAGTATTATGATGACAAAAACTTACTGAGTTGCAGGCAAAGAATGGCTGAATGTCTCTAATTTACTTTTTCTCCTGTGTAAGTCAGACGTGGTTGTCATAGAGGAGATGCCAGCAAAAAAGTCCAACAGTAGCATATGCAGATTTTCAAAATCATAAGCATGGTGCAAAGCTCATTTATTGACTGCATGAGGACAGGAAATCTTTATGCCACTAACAATGAGCAAAGTACTGGCAATCCATTTGAACCGGTAAAAACAAACAAACAAACGAACAAAGAAAACTTTTAACAAGTTTCCCCATTCTCTCTTTTTTCTTTTTTTAATTTTCATAACTTATTTTTGTTCTGATGTGGTATGAAAATGACTTTTTTTCACTGTCCTGTTATTTGGGGGTGTATTTATCAGAAATCGCACAATCTGTTTGTTACACAGAGTTGGAGCTCACCACCCCTAACTTCCCCCTATTAAATTGATCTAAATCAGTTCTCTAGGCTTCTTCATTCAGAGGAACAATTCAGAGGCATGTTTATATTCAGAAAGAAGAACTGTTATTTGGAACTGTCTACTGAAAAAGCCTAGACTACTTACATGAACCTGTCACCTACCTTAAAATGAGCAATTTAGATGATATTAAAACTTCCTGAAGGATGTGAATGCAGCATGGTGCAAAGCTGCTCCTAAATGGGCTGAGCTTTGCAGGCTGTACTAGCTCAAACATATCACCATGCTGGTAAATCTGTACTGCCTTTGTGACTGGAAATAATATCCACGTATGTCACCACATTGGACCACATAGATATACTGACTTATTTATGGAAAGCTTAAGGGTCTCTTAACACAGTTCTTCTCTATGTAGTGTCGATATGTGCTAATAGATCAACTCTATTATATATAATAATTTCACATGATATGAAATATATAGATCAATAGATTCTCAGCACTCCAGGTTTGCTGCTACTGACCTCAGTGCTTCAGGGAACATAGGGCAATATTTATCACATACAATGAGGAATCCCTCTATACCTACCTGACAGCATTGCCCCTCTGCTCACATTGCTCCACAAAGATGGCTCTGCATCAGAGATTCATTTAAAACTGTATGGTGAAAGCAGCAAAGCTTCCTCTGCACATTCTTCATGTATGGGATGGATGAGTTATTTCATTTCATACATCATTTACTATTTGCCGCAGTTATTTCACAAAGTCCTATTTCGACTTTGCTAAAAATGTCAGAAACTGTTCCCAAGTTTGGAAACTTCTGCAGACAACAAGCTGAACTCTAACTTCAGCTGGTGTGGGTCATCAGAGGCCCATTGACTTCAGTAATGCTGTATATTTATATTAGCTGCCTACTGGGTGTAATTCTGAAGTCAATGAAGCTATGTTAAAATGGTAGGCATGAGATTGGGAATAGCACTATTGTCTCTACCTGCAACAGCATTTTATAGGAGGCCTGGTAGTCTGTAAATAAAACACTATAACCTTGTCAATGAACTTTTTCACAACTTTTCACTGCTTTTGTCTGTCCCTGTGAACTCATTTCACCGTCTCAGTGACATATTCCTTCAGAAGCTTGGTCTAAATTTTCTGTTATGTACAGCAACAGGCAGAGGACAGTTATGTGCAGAAGGTTAAATTAAGTCCCTTTCCTTCTGACCTGAAGATCTCAGAAGATCCTTAGAAACAAGATATCATTAATAACATTCTTTATCTGCATCCACTCCCAGAATAAAATTTCTTGTGTTTGAGACAAAAATGAATATTCAGAAACTTTCTTCCTTTCTGTTATGCCTTTTATTTGGACCAGAGTAAAAATATTAACAGATTACACAGCCTATAAGGGATGAAATCCTTTTATTTTCTTGGGAATGACTGAAGGAATAAAGTAGTACTTGCTACCCAGGACTAACCATTCCTTTACCACATAAATCTCATTCTATAAAAGAGTTTTCACATCCTTTTCCTCCTGAAGACAGATGTCTATAATTACTGTAGGAGGCATCTGAGATTGCAAAGGGCTGAAAATGAAAGTGAACCAAAATATTTCAGAATATCAGCGTTTAAAATGTATTTACATCAGTGATCTGAAAATGTTTATGATTCAATTGCTTGTGGTTGTAGATGACTAGTCTTGATAGCCAAGGTGACACTCTCCCTTTTCTTTAATTCCTAAATTTGAAACTTCAAAATTTGTTTTCAATTACATCAGAAAGTAATAATAACTTTTAAAAACTTCCCAATCTTCCCAAGTTTTTTGAGAGATAACAGAAAATAAGAAATTGGATTTTTTGGGAACAGAACAAAATCCCAAACTAGTTTAACTCTCATGATGGACCTTGTTTCATTTCTCTTCCAGTCATTACTTCAAACAGAAAGACACAAAAATAAAAAGCTGGACAGCCAAGCTCCAAATCTTTTCAAGCATGATTGTGAATGTATTTACAAGCAAGTAATGCTGCATGAACCAGAAAACAGTAAGTGTATTGCAAATCCTCCATCTGCCTGGGCTTGAAATAAGGACATTGCAGAGCTCATCTGCAGACGGATGTTGCTATTTAATGTGATTTCCAACAAACCATTCATTAAATTCATAGCTGCACCTGATACCCATTAATGTGTTCCTGTTTGCAAGTTCTTCTCAAATAGGCTTTCCACAACTTTTGAAAGCTTTATTCACCAGATTGTAGCAAACTACAAGAAACAGAGGGTAGATGGTATGTGGGGACATTTACTGGGGATTTATGGAACCACAGTGAAAAGTTGATTTAATTAAACACTGAAATAGGTTGTCCAGTCTTCTAAGTTGCTCTGAAATTTTCCTCTCAAACTTTGACCTTGATCCAGTAGCACTCGGATAACAAGAGATGCAGAAGAAAATACTTTCTGATCAGACAGCAGCACTCTGATTTCAAGAAAATGAAAAAGACTACAAACTGATCAATCATATGCAAGAAACTGGAACAACAATTGGAAGATGAGTGTTTACAGGCTTTATACAACTCTTAGTAGCTTCAGCTTAGTGTCTTTAACAAACATTTTCTCATTTTGGAAGACTTTGATTGCCTCAACACTATTTTCATTTTTAACATTGAATAAAATTAAATATCAATGACAATGAATTCTGAAATTTTTGACTTTTACTAGATATTCTGTTAAATCTGTAATAAAACAACTACCAGAATACTCATACATGTGTTGATGAAGTGAAGGTTTATTTAAAAAATAATAAAAAAAAGAAAATAGCAAAAAGAAAACCCACCAAATTCTTCTTGCCATTTCTTTGAGAGCCCTTGGATTCTGCAAAACAAAGTGATGAACTTCTTTATTATACATTTAAAGTGTTTTTACTTACTTTCAGTCAAACACTTAAAAAATAAAAGAAAAAGGGTTTGCTGAGAGCAGACAATCAAACAGTATAAATTCTGTCTTCCCTAGTGTGCTTAAAGATTTCATCTCACTCTCAATTTTTATGTTTGTTCTGTACATTGCCAGAGTCTGAGTATAGTCAATCATAAATCAGAAATCACTGCCTTTCAGATGTATTACTTCAAGTGTATAAAGATCACCCAGTGTCAGGTCATTGTGCTGATATAATGTTTTAGCATATATTGCCTACAAATGAACACCATTTAAAAACTCAGAACTTAACTGATATAACATGTCATAGAATCACTCATGTGAAGCTGTCCTTTCACAGGGTTCTTTCTTTGACATTTCTGCCTGTATATTTCTTCCTGATCCCTCTGTCTGCTCAAATCTCTGCTTTACCAACTGTTTTGGATGTTGTCATTTCTTTGTCATTTTGATTTTTGAGTGAATTTTCCCAGGTGTATAAGGCTTTTTGTTTATTCGCCTTTGCCTTAAGGATCCTCTCGCTCGTCTCTTTGAAGAGCCAACTGGCAGGTGGATGTTCCAGAAATCAGCTGCTCTAAATGGTGAATGGCAGCCATCCACAGTCAGGGTTGGACAATTATGACCTTCAGTGCCAAAGTACTGATCAACCTTTTAACTGGCACTAATTTGCAAGTCTACTTGTGGTAGAGCTTCATGTAGCTCCAATTACATAGTGAAGTCACATAATGGGACCAGGTCTGAGAAAAGCTCTTCCAGTAGTATTAACTTCCAATAACTTTTGATTGTATTTTTACTTCTCTGCCTCTCTCATTCCTGTCTCTACTGTCCACAATAAGACACACATTCAGAAGAAAATAGAAGAACAATTCAAAGAAGTCAACTCCAACCACAGAGTGGATGTCTGTAGAGCTGTTGTCTGATTCCCTTAGTAAAGGGAATGATAAGTAACACAAATCCTAAGTGACTAATTGAAATATTGTTGAAAATTGTACTTTTTGTGCTTCTATGGTGCTGAGACCCAAATCACGTACAATCTATTATTACTGTGATGTAAGGCTTCACTTCAGTTCAAACTGACCTCATTGGCATTTTTAGGAGGGTGAAAAAAATTTTTGAAGCCACTTCTAATGTGGCTTCAAAATTAGCAGCTGAATCATAACTTATTTCTCAGAAATATTTAATAATAACTGTGATTTGCTATCTGTGCTCACACAGTGTTGAAAGCATTTAATCTTGACAGCTAAGTCACTCTAGGCCTCCTCACTGCAGGGGGAAAAGATCGAGAAAGGATCACATTCATAAATCAGGGAGATCTTTTTGAACATCTGACTTAAGAGATATCAATATGAGAGAAAGCAGTTTGATCTCCATCATCATTACTGAGCAAATGACAGCAATCAGACCTACTGATTTATGCTGTGGTTGCATCTCATGATTTTACAGAACGCCTTATATTATCAAGGTCAATAAAAACACGAGAGGCATAGCTTTTGAGTGAAGAGTCTGCAGTTTAATGTTTATAGTTTTATTATTCCTGTGATATCTATTATTTGTGAACAGAATATTGCACTGAGGAAGGTATTGTACCCTTGCAAGGTGACTGTGTGATACAAGACTACAAAGTAAAGAGCTTTCCACAAAGTGCAAAATACAGTATACATAGGCTTACATCTTGCATCCAGCCCACTCAAAAAGCATGCAGCTGAAATGCCAAACTTAGAAGACTTTCTGTCCTTTCTGAAGCTGTTATCACCTTCAATAGCTGCTTGGTTTTATCCATAGACTAGAGGATACCTCAGAGTATCTATTCTCAGGTTAGCTGACACAGTCAAATGTCTGAGAAATACCCAAAGGTGTTAATGACACCACTTATCTCAGATATGTACATAATTTCCTTTAGGCGTCAGGGCTTCCTCAGCTGTTGCTGATCAATATCGCACCAGGAGTGTGTCCTCATGGGTGGCTGTGGGGACACATCGTTCTTTTTTCCTTCCTTACTCCCTCCCTCCTCTCCCTTCCTCCCCCGACACTTGAATTCTTGGGCAATTTAGCTGCCGTATCTCTTCACGGTGGCACCTTCCCAGGGACAGAACATGCTGTTCATATCTGTGTTTAATAGAAATCAACATTTACCCATATCATTGCAGCAGCTCGGGAGGCAGGCTTTAAACAAAATGCTGAATCCCAAATATATCAGTCTGTTTCACCCTATAGCTTTTGCATTACAAATTCCTCTGGCAGCTGTGAGAAAATAAAACAAGAGATAAGATATTGTCGCTTGTACTAGATTTCTTTTGCCATTCATACAAAAATTCCAGTCAAAAATTGCAAAAAAACATAACCAAAAACACAATCTGAAATGAGATAAAGGAGCTCTATACACAACAGAGACAAAATGTAGGTGTAGAGTCTGTTCTCGAGACTACCAAGGCTGGCTGGCTATTTTTTTGGAGCTGTTTTCTTTAGATGCCTAAAACCCTTTCATTGTCACCTTTTAGGTAGAGTTGAGTATCCAGGCACCTATCTAAGTCCATCTTGTCTTGCCTATATCACTTTAATGTCCGAATTTTCTAGGCTGGTTTAGAAGATCAGAAGATCAGATCTAGCCCAATCTGCCACATTCAGCACCTGGCACTGTAATCCAATTAATGTTGATCTAGATCCATCTGTCAGCAAGTGTCCCCTAAAGGCCAGGGAGACGAGGATTTTCTGAGCAGAGGCTGTGTCCTCACCAATGGAGAGGATCCCACAGAGTCTAACACAGTGGGTAAAGCCAGATGGTGGTAACAGAGTTCATTAACAGCACCAGATGTGGCAAATTATGAATTATGTCCATTCAGGGAACCCAATCAGGAGCAAGAAGAGATAGGGCTAGAAACAGGACTGGAGACAAAACACACACACACAGGGCCTATCCAGAAGGCAAGACCTTCAGCTGTCCAAAGTCCATTCAGGGGTCAGAACAAGGTTGTAGACCTAAAAATAGGGCTCTGCGCCCCATGAGCCTAGAGTAAATGTGTGTCATGGAGGGCAGCTGAGGCTGGTCAAGGCCATTAAACCTTATTAGAGCACTCAGTGAGCATTAGTGAAGTGTTTCTCTGAGATTGAGACCCCAGACAGCTGAGACTTTTTCTACATGCAGTGAAGATAAATGACTGTATCTTAAATAAGCTGAATCATCCTCCTGGATATAATAATTCTCTCCAGAAGTTAATCCATCAATTGTAGGAACATAGTTATCTTCTTAAAGGCCTGAATTTGGAAGCTATGTTGTCTGTCTTTTTCGTAACAGCCCCCAAATTAGAGCATTCTTCAGGAACTGGAAGACCTGGGTTCTTATTTAAAAGGGGTATGATTTCTCTATGAAAAATATACTACCACTGTGCTACCGTGAAATGTGGGAGTTGCCCCTACACTCAGCTACTGACACCATACCTAAACTGTCAACAAAGGATGAAACTAAAAGAAGTTTGATTTCAACATCATAGTTAGAGCCCTCTATCTGAAGGGATCAAAGCTGACAGAAAGAAAATACTTTCATAGAAATCCACGTCAGGTCTGTTGCAGGAAATCCTTGGAAGTTGCTGATTTGAGACCAATACTAAACAAAAGTGGAACACAGCCCCCAAAGACATCAATGGGAAGGAGGAGTTTGTTTTGTTGTTGTTTGATAATTCCTTCCACTTTTTAGTATTTGACCAATAACATTTGAATATCTGTATTTTGAAATAGTTTGTTTTCATTACATATGAAATAAAACACGACTTTAGAGACAAAGCTTGGTCTGATCCATTTAAGAAGGTAGTCAGGATTTTGGCTATTGTGTGGTTCTCCCCCAAAGGCACACATCAGACATCTTCTTTCCTGCTCTTTGACTTCTATCGTATGTCCTTTAGTGGAATTGAGCTATAATCCAGGCTGTGGATACCCTCCTTCAAAATACATGGGGAATCTGTTTCTCCATACTCTGCACCTACCTGTATCCTTCCTGTCTCTGTCCCCCAACCTGCATTTTAAGTGTTAGGTACCCCCATGCATCTCAGAGTAGATCCCTCTAATTCCCTACAGATTAAACTCTGATGTCTCTTTTGCATAAAAGCATATTATTTTCTGTGAATCTAAGGCTTTTTTTCTCTTCATTTCCTATTTTTATTGTGGGCAAGGAAACAAAACATGTTTCAAAACCTAACACTCCCTCTCATTTGTTTCAGAAATACTGTATTTCAGCCATCTATTAGTCTGAAGAAAAATGTAGGCATTAGCAGCTTGTTTTTGTTCTAAATCGCCTACTTAATATACAGCTGCACTGTGCCGTGTTTATCAGAATTTAGTGCCAAGCCTGAAATTGCTTCAGCTTAGACAGCAGGAATCTACTCGTTTACACCAGTTTTACTCCAATATGACTAAATTCATCAGAGTGGAGTGGCTCCTGACTTATAACTGGGACAAATAAGAGGAGGATCAGGCTGCTATGTTTATCACTATGTTTTACTACAATTGCTTTTCAGTTCTTGCACTAAATCTACATTCAGTACTATTCTGTTTGATTGATTAAGATTAAATCAGGGATTCAAACTAAATGTTAGCCATCACGGCCATTTCAGATCCCTGTTAAAGAATTTATGAAACTGTTTTCTATGTGGAAAACATAACATTAGAAATATTATCTTGTCTCAGCTATCCTACCCTGGTTCCCTTTTATAATATATTGTTTTTCTCCTGAATATAACTACATAATTATTGCAACTTTTTGTAGGCGGAGAAATGGAGAGAGGTAAAGAGTAGCAAAAGGAAACAGACTAACTTAAAAAGTATCCTTGAACTCCTCTCCACTTTCAGAAGTTTCTAGACTGGCTCACATTTAGAGAATTAGACTTAGAGGTGCTGCTTGTAGATACTCAGACACGCATGGGACGACTCTCTGGCTTTGAGGCCACTTGACATGTCATGGCCTATGTCCTTGCGATTAAAATGCGTTGGCCTTAGGCAACTTGCCTATTGGGGAAGATTGCTGACACAGTGTAATTTTCTAGTAGACAAAGACTTAAGTTACTGACAATTATAAAAGCAAAAATTCCCTTCTATAGCTTTACTCTCAAAGGTGTAAATTGAAACTTTTACCTCTAGCTATAAAACTTGCCATGAAAATACACTACCAAGAGGTGGGAATCCATTTTATAGATAACCCCTGAAATTCGCATCTCACGAGTTATCCTTATGTCTGGCTTTTTTCAAAAGCTCTGACTCTTTCCTCTGTACTGTGCTAAATATCATGCTTTGAAGATCACACAGCTGTAACCTTTGCAGCTTTGGACACTGGTGATCCCCATAGCCTGCATCAGATAGATAATTCTATGAGGGGTAAAAATGCAAGACCCGTTTAATCTAAGTTTTATGACTACTGTTTACAAAAATTAGAGAAAGCATATTTCATATTTCAGCTCTACTCCTATTTTTTTTTATGACTACACCTGGTCTAATACTGCCAGAAAAAAATATATCATTATTGACCTATTTTTTTTAGATGACCATTTTTAGTTCCAGAAATTTAGTTTTTCAAGAATTTCCTAAGTAAAATTTGTAGGAGGTATACCTGGTAAGATACAAAAGAATTTCTAATGTGGATTTGCATGCCTTCCAATAGAGTTCAAGTTCTAAAATCTGTGACATTTTAATTTAGCAATGGAGAAAGGAATTTGTTAGAAAAGACATAATGTTCAACAAGCACATAGGAAATTAGGTTTTAAATTTTGATACAGGGCATGTGAAATAGACTATGAAAACAATTAAGAAGGTATGTAATCAGTATGTGACCAGTAGGACTAAAGTGGGGGAAAAGCAAAGCACGGAGAAAGTGTTTTTTCAGTGACATCTGTTGTGGAACTTCAGTCTGTTAAATTACTGGGTCTGGGTTTTCTTTACTTCAAAAGCCTCTTCTAATGCCTGGCACAGATAACTCACAGTTGGTTGGGATGAGACACAGCTCAAAGACAGTCTAGAAATGCATAGAAAGCAATGAACAGAAGTAACCATGAAGTCTGCTTTGAAAACAAAAACAACCAAGATTGGATGCATGAATTGATCAGGATATCCTACAGAATGGCACCCTTAATGCCAAAATGCACTCACACACCTTCAGAAACTATTGCTATACCTGTGATGTGGGTATGGGCAGCACAACACGATAACCAGGTTTATAAGGATGGTATGAGAAAATCTGTGAAGTGAGAAGTGAGAAGGGACTCCTGGTCTTCGGGTGGACATTTTGTGCGATATGCTAAGAATCATGCCAATCACACTACAAAACTGTCAAAGTAGGAGGGAAGGAATGGATAGTACTGTGCAAATCTTGTTCATGAAATCATGCAAAATGTTCTTGTGGTGCTGGACAAGCCTAAAACTTATCCAAGACTGAGTTTGAACTAGCCTATGAACTCATAGCTTGCCTTTGCACGATTCGTCTTGAAAACACATTAACACATGAAAAAGTGTGGCTGGTCACAGTGACTGAAATAGTATCTCAATAACAATTGAGAGGAGGAGAAGGAAATATGGCAAACCAGGCAGGAAAGGAGACTAATTGCAGCCTTGACAAGATTTTCAATAGGAGTGGGGAAAGAGGCAGGGGTGGTTAACAGAAGCAATACAGGAATGGGAAGAGGATGGGAAAAGCAGCCTCTCCTTTTAAAGGGCCCCGCCTCACAGCGGATTAGTGCATACTGTGCATGAAAAAGGGACACTGGAAAAACAAATGTCCCCAAGCAGAAAAGTTGGACTCTAGTCTAAAGGCTGTTAAATTGATGGCATTAGATGAACATTACTGATGGGGACCAGGGGATTCAACCCCAGCTGAACCTCTGGTTACATTAAGACTGGGGAATGAAGAAATAGAGTTTTTGGTCAATACAGGAGCCACCTATTCTGTACTTAATACTTGTAAAGGAAATTTTAGCTCTGATACTGTAAGCATTGTTGGTGCCATAGGGAACAAGAAAATACAGCATTTTTTTTTTAACCTCTAAAATTCAAGTTAGGGGAACAATGGATGACTCACTAATTTCTATATATGCCCAGTTGTCCTAAACCATTGATTGGTAGGGACTTAATAAGCAAATTAGAGGCAAAAATCATCTTTAAGGATGGGGATGCGCAGTTATTGGTACCTGAATCAAAAGCCGTAGAGGCGCGTACTTCTGTGTTACAGGACAAACAGGATGAAAAGATTCCGATCAAAGTAGAGAATGCAGTGACCTGCCCTGGTACGGGCAGAAGAAATTCCTGGTCAGTCCAAGCTGGCAGACCCGTCAAGGTTACACTAAAACCAGGGACTAAACTGGTAAGTCTAAGAAAAGATCCCCTCAAATTGGAAGGAAGGAAGGGCCTAGGGAGCACGTTAAGTAAGTTTCTGAAGTATGGCTTGTTAATAGAATGTGGATCAGAATATAATACTAGTGAAAAAAAGTATTACTTAATATTGCTTAACATTAATATTAATAATAATATTAATAAACTTAATATTACCAGTGAAAAAAATTTATAAACTTCTATAAACTAATAAACTTCATTCCTGACTGTGAGGGTGATAGAGCACTGGAACAGATGCCCAGAGAGCTTGCCCAGAGAGTCCTGACGGCAATGTGCTCTAGGTGACGCTGCTTGAG
>JAUBNY010000897.1:1219698-1238694 GCA_032275445.1 Crypturellus soui
CGCTATGCTTGAACTGTAAGCAGTGACTTATGGTTACTGCTTAGAAAATGGAGTTCACCTGAAAATTATTATCTTAAAAGCACTTAAGTATCACTGACTAATGTGAACGAGTCTTGATGAAGGCTGTTTTAAAGAGGTACACTGCAGGATAGAGATTTAAAGGAAAACAGTTTTTTTCTTAGAACTGTTCACATATTTTTCATAATCAGCCAGTCCCTCCTTATCCGCCCCCACCCCTGTTGTTTTGATGCCGTAGAATTCGTTTGCATAAATTATTAGACATAGAGCAGGGAGACGGAGTGAGAGAAAGGAATGAGGGGGAAATCTTGGGCAATTCCTCTAGGACCGGTGGGAAGAGTACCAGAAGGGAGCTGAAAGTTGGGGCAATTTAAATTAGTCATTGGTAACCAAGAAAGTAGAACAATACCCCAGACACCCAATGAAATGTGGAAGAAAAGAAATCTCTTGATAACCGTACAGTTGCTGCAGGAATTGATACAAAGATGTTCCAGGGTCTGCAATAGCAGAGGTTTCTCAAGCCCATAACAGCTCAGGGCATGTACCAGATTTATGGGGAAAAAGAAAAAAGAAAGGAAATTAAGAACTTTATTATGATTTCTCTATATTACTTAAAATAGAGAAAGGTCCCTTTTGTACCACACATTAGAAGAAGTGCAGTTATACAGGGATGCGGGGAATTGTTCTAAACAATTCAGTGTGATTTCAGCAGTCCATGTCCCTGGCTAATTTGGGAAGACCCATTCATGCTCTACAGAAATGGAGTGAAACCAAACAGAGGAGTCTGTTCTTTAGTTTTATTTCATATTGTTTGAAAATAGATAGCTGGGAAACTAGTTACTGCTGCTGATCCGACTGCTACATTGTAGGATTTTTGTTTTATTTCAGCTATAATCTAGTCTAGTCTCCTATTTAAGTCATTCTGCAAAATCTCATCTTCTTGTGCTTGTGCTAAGGACTCTACATGGTCTTTTGCTAAGAGATACAAGCTCGTACAAGCCGTGGTCTCAGAGGTGTGTTGTGCTAAATGGACAAAGAGATGTTGAGACACTTGCACAGCTTCCAACCACCTTGGAATAAATAGCAAGCTCACATCTGTCTGCAAAAGACTGTGTAAAAGTGACTTAAGTGGTGTAGGATTACACTCTTAGAGGTTCTACTCTTAGTGTCCCTCAGATTTCACTGGAAAAGATGGAGAATCTACCATTTCTCTCAGCAGTGTTTCATCTTCACTATGGTTATTCTGACTGATTTTGCATTTGCATCTGTTTGAATTTCATTTCGAACAACTGCTCCTTGTTATGCCTTCCTCTACAACATGAAGGACCGCTTAAACAACTTGTATCTTCTCGTGCTGGTGGTATTTATGGACTATAATCAAGATGTTTCTCAGTTATCTTTTCCTTTTTTTGATGAATGAAACAGACTGTACTTATTAGATTTGTTTGTTTGATCCAACTGTTGTTTTTTTATCATATATCAGGGTTTTAAACTTTCTAGGGCACTGACCATCTTTAGGAAATGTGTGTGTACAGCATCTAGAACATCAAAACCTGAATACCAAAAAGGACGTCCTCTGGTTTATGATGAATATTAATATTGTTGCAGTAAAGTTTCTGTTCAAACCCTCTTTTGTTGAAATGTATACTAGTTTTCTACTCAACATTTTCTATTCAACATTATTTCTCTTAAGCCTACAATTCAAATGCATTATGTCTTGTGATGAAAGTGATTCAATCACAGCCAAGGAATATAGTTTCTTAGTGAATGGACTGCAAATTAGCTCAACTTCAGTTCAATTCAATGAAATAAAACCTATTAACTGGTGATGGTTCCAGCTTCTCCCAGATTCAATTCATATCTCATTTAAATACCTTTCCAGTGTAAAGGACTTTTTTTTTTTTTTGTAATTTCATGACTTAACAGAATCACAGAATCACAGAATGGTTGTGATTGGAAAGGACCTCTAGAGATCATCTAATCCAACTCTCCTGCTCAAGCAGGGACACCTAGAGCATGTAGCACATGGTCATATCCAGGTGGGTTGTGAACATCTCCAGAGAAGGAGACTCCACAACCTCTCTGGACAGCCTATTGCATAGTAGTTTTAGGAAATTAATTTAATTTAAAAATAAATCCCATTCTAACTTTGATCTTATGGTAAGGTTGACTAAATATGTGCACACACGCATACATATACATATGTGTATTTATATATCCACATATATTTATATATATTTATTTATACATGCATATACATACTGTTACCTTTGTGAAAAACGAATGTGTTTAATGTTTTAGAGCAGTGCTGTGCAGATAGAATGACCCAATAAAGGTCAAAAAATACCATAACTAGAGATAAGCCTGCAAATTGAGCACATGGGGAAACTTTGATACAATGGGGAACAAAGAGCACATTACAAGGAGTAGATTCTCATTGAGCATAAATTTAATCTTTCTAACCAACAACACTATCTCAGTTTGCGCTAGGTGAGAACATGGAAGAAATTAGAACATATTTGCTGGACAGATTTTTAAGACCTGTTCATTGCCTTTGAAAATGATGTGAGAGTTAAGATTACCACACATGGCAGACTCTAAATCATATAGAACTCTAATCAGAGTCTCAGGAGAGAATCTGCAATGCGAAATGAATCTGCGGATTAATCTTGGTGCACTTTCAAGTCAAATATGCTAACTGATCCAGAATTACACAGGCAAAAAAATGCTTTTGTTAAGAAAACACTGTGCTACTGTGTGCAGTGTGACTTCAGCACCTAGCAAAGCAGAAGGAGACAGCTGGCAGGGAGGGAAGAACTCAGGCAAAATGTGCTTAGGTTTCTAGAAGAAATTGTATGCCTGTGTGTGTGGCTGTGCCAGATGGGACACCAAAGAGATTAAGGTGAGCACTCAGATCTTCCTGAAAATGTGATCTTTTTCAAAAAACTTTTGTATCCGAAATTAAGGAACCAGAAGGCATTTGACACTATACTGCTTGCCCCTGAGCTAGAACAGCTCATCTCTACGTATGGTCATGTAAGCTTAGGAGCAGTTGCAAACATTTGAGCAAGGTCAGGCAAACTGCAGAGTAAAAACCAAAGGAGAATGCTTTTAGTAGAGTGTTGGCTTTCTTCTTTCTTTCTTTCTTTTTTTTTTTTTCAGGTTAGACAAAATATCCATGATTAAAGGAAAAAGGAGCAAGATGACATTACAGAGAAGCTTAGTCCTGTGCCAAGAGAAAACTTTGAATGAAGTACTGAATTGTAGAAGCAATCCAGTTCAGCTAGTATACTGTATCCTGGCTGGTGTTTATGGCTCCAGATTAATAAAACAAAACTGTGCTACTGGTTTTGTTTGTTTTTTTCATGCAGCGTCTTTGTCTGAAAGGATAATTTATAACACTTTTTTTCAGTGGGTTATGCATTGCTTTGGAATGGAAGGATATAAAAGCCGCACTTCCAGAAATGTTCTCTTTTTATAGATAGAACATGGAATAGATATATCTCAGGTGTTACTGTGTGTGGAGGGAGGAATGATTGAATTGCTAGGTAGTGTAGACAAGCGTGTCTCCCCATCTCTTCAGCCTTCTGCAATTATGTAGGCTTATATTTCTAAACCATTTTAATCAAATTTTATAGTGAATTCAATGATTGTGACAGGAATGTAATGAATTCTGAAAGCTTAATCTGAATAAGCATGCAGATTTAATGAACTTGTATACTTATCCAGACTGTGAACATTAAGAGAAACCACACACCCCCAACTGAAATAGATAGACAGCTGGGAAAACTCTTTATAAAACCAAGGAGGGACAAGTTGCTAGTTCTATACAGAACTGCTTTCAGTCTTGGACAACCTTTATGTTACTCAGTTCTCCTGCTGTTAAGTAGATGCAGTGGTTCTATTTTAAGTTACTTTTTTTTTCTTTTCTTTGCAGAATGAACATCATCTAGTACAGCACTGTGCATAACCTTCAGTAATAAAACTATTATAAAAACATAGATATGATATAAAAACACAGGGGTATTTCATGGTTGCATTCATTGGCATTTATAAAGATGTTTGACTGCGTCTCTCAGTCATTTGAAAAGTCTGTCCTGCTTCTTGCTTAATGCAAAAAGAGCTCTCAGCCTCTCCTTAATGGAATATTCCAAACGTCATTTTCATAAAATTTATAGGAATTAAGATCTATGTATTCAACCTTCCATTTAAAAATCTGATTTCATTTGGGCTGTTGAGTCAAAGAATACTTTGATGGGAGATAATAGCTACAGAGAAGATGCATGGGGAATTTTTTTCTTCTTTGTATGTTGTATGTGTTTTTATTATTATTAAAAATATGCGTTTCCTTAAAGTTCTGAAAGGAATAAAAAAGTATGAGAGAGAGTTAGTAGATGTCTGCTGCCTTTACGATACCTCTGCAAGTGGGCCAGCCCTCTGCTTCCCTTAGCTCGTAGGAGGGGCTGGCTGACTGCCTGCTAGTCCTGAATTGTGGCAACTTCTCATTTCTTACATTACTTCCAATCCATTCCCTGTGTTGCTCAGTCAGCCCAGAAGCTGTGACAACGCTTACATTACTTCCCCTACAGGACACCTCTGTTAGTATAAGGATCCGGCTTAGCGGTGCAAAAAATATTGCAGTTGATGTTGGCATAGACAGGCAGGCTAAGATGTGCTGTGCCAGGCACATCAGACCCTAAAAACTAATCCCTGGACTGTCCTGAAATTGCATAGAAACAAATAGAAAATGAGAAATTATAAACTCATCTCTGCAAACTGCCTCCTATGGAAACTGCGTGACTTGAAGGGCTCCGTTAGACCCTGGCCTAACCCTTAAACTGGCAAATAATGGGAAAGAAGGAGAATCTTCTAACTCCATGTACAGATTATCAGGCAGGAAATGATACAGGAAGAAGTGGAAATAGAAGATAATAACTCTAGCTGTTCCTTTGTGGTAAACAAATTTTATTGAGTTGTATAATTTCTTAACCTAGTGTAGCTTCTTCCTGCTTGACTTGATGACCTGTCAGTTAATGAATCAAAATGTTAATGACAAAATAATTAATGGCTCTCTCTGATCCATTGATTAATTATACAACAAAACTGATCAATCAGTGTTGAATCTGTTACACTTGCTGCTCCCCATTTTGATTTTCTGAGAAAATATTGAGGAAATCTTATTACTTTTGTAATGGCTTTTCATTAGTGTTTTTTTTTCTAATTCAAGACTTAGTCGTCCACAGTTGCATCATCTTGAAATAGTTTTCTAGACCTAAGAATTATCCTTTAAAACTATTTCTAAACAGCCAAGCAAGTAGATGGGTACAGATCTGTCTAGAAAAGTAGGAGCTAAATGAAAAAAAAAAAAAAAAGAAAAGAAAAAGAAAACCTTATAACTTAGAATTTGTAAAGTATATGAGTTAAGATTCAGCTCAAGATGATCTGACTGCTAAATCAGTCATATGAACAGCAAGCCTCCAGGCTAATGGTAGGAAATACAGGAGTCTGTTAACTAACAAACCATGTATATATATATCAAATGATCATGAAGGGGAAATAATAATCTAAGGAGATACACATAGAAATGACAGTGAAATTAAAATACTACAAATATTTTATATGGTAAACATTCTGTGAAACAATTTCCTGTTGATTTTATTTGTAGTCTTAACTAGACCACATTACAATGGCATTTGAGCTCTTAGAAAAATAAATGAAGTTCATTGCTTTGAATATTTAATATTTAGGCTTCTGTTCGCTTAACAGCATTGTGCAGACAAAGGAGGCAGCCGTGAAAGCTTAAAAGGTACATTTAGGATGCAGCCTAACCTATTTGGTCAATTGTGAGCTACTCATTCTTGCTGTAAACACACAAATTGAGTATCAGTAGTCTAGTAGCCTCAGGAGCTTATATGAAGGCCTATAACACATTACAAGTTCAAACAATCAGAGATACTTGTTGCATTCAGGTTAAAGAGTCTTCCAAGGTTTATGGTTCAGGGTTTGTGCTCTGCACGCTCCTGTATAGTCCTGAGAAGCTCTAACATTGACACCATTTGAAAAATACTATTGAAAAACTAGAAATCATTATTGTTTTTTTCTCAAGAAAAAAATGTTCTCAAGAAAAAGCAAATGCTGAAGTATTCAATTTACTTAAATGTGATATATAAATGTCATTTTGAAATACTTTATAGGATTACAGGTACCCTAGGAAATGTGAAAATTTGATTACTGTAAATGAAAGAGATTAGTCTTCTTCAAAGCCCACTGAGTGTAAACAGCTAAGTACTAGACTATACCAGTTTTATCCATTCTGTGAAAAGCTGCATTTTCAGTCAGGACCATCATTTTGGTTCCTAAAAATCATAAGGTTTCAGTTATAGAAATTCATTAATAAAACATTCCAGTTCTGAAATTTGATATCATAAAAATCAACAAACAAAAAGGCTTTCTTTTAATATAACTTTTTATATCTAACTTGCTGGTAAGCACATGTAACAGTAATCCATCCTTGAGTTTACATGAGTTCTTCTAGCACTTAGGTATGAAAATCATAGGATAATTCAGGTTGAAAAGGATCTCAGGAGGCCCCTAGCCCAAGCTACTATCCAGAGGACCCTCTCTGTTTCTCCTCATAACCAGTCTGAGCCATTTAACAAATTTATGCTCCTTGTTTCCTGCCTTCCCACCAGGCACCGTTGTGAAGAGTCCGGCATGATCTTCTTGATGACATTATTTCCAGACTGAAAAAATCCTGGTCCCTCAATGCTGAGTGCTCCTGGATATCTCAGTGATTCTCTGCTGATCTCCCTGTAGTTTATTGATGTCAGATCAAACATTCTTGAAGTTCAGTTCCAGCTGTCTTCAAAGGAGGTGAAGTGAGTTCGCACCTCAGCAAACATTTTCTTTTGGGCTATTCTGATAGAGTTTAACAACCTGAAGTCAGTGGTCGGCATGTAGAATATAGATCGCACATGTGACAGTCTAAATCATGAAAAAAAAGGTAGGTTTACAAAAGAGTGGCTGAGAAGTTTTTGCAAAATATCCCCTTTCTGATACATCCAAAGACTTTTTTTTTGTTAGTGGTGCTTTTTTTATTCTCACAATATCTAGTTACACATTCACAAACACATGCAGATTTGGCACACATCTGCAATCCATCAAGCATTTTGCTTGCCCTCCAAGTTATCTATGTGAATCAATAGCATAATCCACAGCTTTTTTTGGCTGCCAGCAAAAAAAATCACAGTTTGCGCCTTGCCTGTCTGCAAAAGCAAAGCCTCATATTGTGTGGAGAGAGTAATCATGTAAAGGTAAAGTGTATGCAATTTCAAAATGCCAAAGCAAAATGCTACGTTGCTTTGTGCTTTTCAGCTAGCTGAGGCCCTCTCATGTGACAGGCCATAATCAATAAATCATGTGCCAGTTGTGCTGATCCTGTATGTCAGGTCATATCTCTCCATTTTAGTTTCAAGTTTCTTATCGAGTATTCACTTGCGCTCTATTGTCGTATCTTTCCACCTCCCCAGTGTCAATTTAAAAGCTCTTATTTTTAGACCATAGAAATTGCAAACTGCCTGCCCCCCTTCCCCAACCCCCCCCAAAAGGAAAAAAAAAACTTCAAAGCAAAAAGATGGAAAGAGAAAAATCCTCCCTGCCCAAACTCCGGTCACTGTCAGATACCAAGGATACCTGCAAGTCTTGTCTATAGTGGTCAAAAGGACACTGTGGTGATAACTTATAATAACTAATAAATACTTACATAAATAATAAATACAAAAAGATTGTAAAATTTTACTAAGAGGTCCCTGTGTTGGAAAGATGAGTGTTTCTGTCTTCCTTAAGCAATTATCAGTCAGCTCGACATCTCCAGTTTTTCCAGTTTTGTCAAAGGAAGTTCTAATTTAGCAAGGAACCAGACTTTTCAGGCAGACAAGGTGGGGATTTTCACACTTATTTTATGCGTCAGAAATCCAGACTTCTCATCTGAGTGACTCACTCCTGCCTGATTTCACACCCGGGTGGGAGATCCAAAACGATGGGTCTCAGATCCTTGCAGATCTGCGTTTTAATCCCACCTCCATGTTGCAACCTCTGTGCTCATTCATCCTTGTCTTCACTCCAGACTTCCCTGTGTCACTTCAGAGAAGCTCCTTCTCTTCTGTATTTCTCCTTCTCCACAGTAATGGAGTGATGCAAATGATTGCTTACAGCTAAGCGGTGCTTCAAGTGTGTATTTGTGTGGCTCAGAAGTCATAAAGTACATATAGAGAAGCAGCAATTGCTAAGAATTGTAACTAAGGATTTTGAAATTATAGCATATGTAAAAGCAACAATGCTATTTTATTTTGTTGGGAGTAGTTACATTTTTCACTTTGAGTAAGCATTCGTACAGCAAAATGAATAGGAGTAAAGTCCTTTTCTGGATACTTCACGGAATGTCCTTCAAAGAATCTTTCACTGGTGAATCACATCAATACGGTCACCTCCAGTGCTCTTAAGTGAGTGTGATGGCTCAACTTGCAGTTGACAGTCCTGGAGATTTGTGACTGTCTGGCTATTTCTTTTCTTTTCTGTTTTGTTTTGTTTTTCTTTTATTTTTCCCCTCTGTACTGTTAGAGCTGACTCAATATATAGCCTATCTGCCTCTCTATCCTCTTCTTCTACAGTGAATCAAGTTCTTTTTCAAGCTTACTTTTTCCTTCTTGGATTTAACTACAAGCTTCCATCATTCAAGGAACTGAGCTTTACAGCATCAGCAGCTATCATAGTGAGCTCAGTTCTTAATGTTTGACTTTTCTGATGTGTTCTATTAAGCTGGAAGAAACGGTACATTTATTTTTTGAATGGTTATAAACAAACTTTTTTATTTTGTTTTATTTTTTTTTCTGTTCCTTTAGGGCAAATAAGATTCTTTCTACTGTCACAAAGAAATGTTAGAGTATATGTGCTTGTAGTAGAGGTATTTTTCTCTTTATTTTATGAGGGGCTTTTTTTTTTTTAATTCACCATAATATTTGAGAAAAAAAGAGTTGGTATTATTCCTGGAAGAAATATTCCAGGAATACTTTTTTTGAGTTTAATTTTAAAAATTAAAATTTAATTTAATTTAAAAATTGAGTTTAGCAAGACAGATCCCAACTTCAAATGGGAAAATGTAAAAATCTGACTCCAAGAGACAGCTACTCTCAAGCTTGTGCTCAAGAGCTCGGATTGAGTTACGTTAAAATGCTGCAGTTTCACAATGATTTGTGTTCCAATATATATGAATATGTGTACACATATGTATACATGCATACATGCACACTTATATATATATGCATGTATATATATATATGACTGATGAATTAGAAAAAAGAGACACTAAGTTGCACTGTTGGTCAGTCCCCAGTCTAGGTGACTGTGGGCCTGAAAAGCTTCATGAGAAATTTAGCACCTTGAGAAGACATCTTCAGTCTCTCCAGTTGCTCTCCTTGGACCTGCCTTCAGAAGCAACTTGTCCCAATGAAATCTGCCTTTTTCCAATATATGGCCCCTTCCTGCCCCAATAAAGGTATTACTCAGATGAATTGCTTGTTTTGTGATCTTCTCAAAGAAAATAGCAATGAAGGGAAGTGTTTTTCAAGGAAAAAATCTTGCCACTTCTTATGGAGGGTCTGTGTTTTCTTCCTTGCAGTAGTCCCACATCACCCACCATATTCTGTTTTCCCCTTGTCCTCTGCTGGCAACCAAATCCAATAATGACCTTTCTGTACTATCTTGTGGTACAAATTTGCTAGGTCCTTAACAAGTCCTTAATAGATGTTCAGCAGTGCAGGAGTTCCGCACCTGCCTGAGGCTGTTCTTGTGTTTTAGGGGTGTAAAGGATCTTTTCAGCCTGGAGAATATTCTCTTCAATCTCTTCATAGCTTTGGTGTTGAATCAAGAGTCTCTATTCAGCCGAGGATACTTCCCTGTATCAACATTTGACAGATTTCTCTCATTATTTCCCCCCTAGAACAGCTATTAAAAGTTCAGGAAAATCTCCATATTGTATGGGTATCTTCACTGTGTAAATCACTTTGCTGGCATTAAAGCCTCTGGCATACATACACAAAAATACCTTTTTTTTTTTAGATTCTAACAGTAAAAAATAAAAGACATTAAGTGCTAAATTCTTTTCCTAACAAAATAACAAAATCTTTCAATACGATGAGCAGCACCCTGGAGCTGCAAGGATTAAAAAAGCACTGAGTGACCTGAAAGTCTTTTAATTATATTTGAAGAGCTGCAGGCAGGCATAAACATCTTAAAGCCAAACAGAGTGATTTATAAAATTAAGTGTACATGTATGATTTTTTTTCCCAAGCAGAAATATTCAGGTGTTTTACATTTTATGCTGTCTGGAAGAAAAATAATTTTGTATTTATTTACCATTACTAGTTTTTAAAAGGGCAAGCCTAGATTTTGTCATTGGCATTGTATATGAAGTACCACACAGTCTTTAGAATACAATTCAAGACTTTATAGCATATGGACAGCATTTTGATTGGACTGCATTAAAACTACTATGAGAGAGAGAGAGAAGAACCCAAATGACCTGAATAATAAACAGCCTTGGATTCCATTAATATTTTGGAAAAAGTGGTAAAAGAAATGAATTAGAACTGGAATTAAGGAAGAATAATTTACTTGTATATGGAATACAAAACAGCCCAAAGATCTCTATTTATATATATATGTGTGTGCATGTCTGTTTATACATATATATAAACATATGTATATATAAAAATAAAATGTTTAAATCTGACTTCATGCAGTGTGATTGGGACACAACTTCTAAATTTAAAGATATAACTCAGAAATAAATGAGATAGATAGATATAATTAAAGTTTTATTCCATATGTAAATCACATGATGTATTGAAACAAGAACAAATGGAAATCTATCATTGGGACATATTGATCATTATAGAAAGAAAGAGGTGTTTTTCTAAATGAAAATATTATTTTAAGCAAGAAAAAAATCATCACTTAAAAGAGTAATTTATCAGATATTGTAAAGGCTTATTCCTGCGACTAATAAAGCCTGTCACAAGGTTCTGAATATGAAAATACTTTTGCATGGGCTACAGTGTGCACTAGTGAGAATATTAGGTGTGTGTGCCAGGGAGACTTAGTTGCAAGCTTAACCTTAAGCTTTCTGAAGTAATCAAATTACTCCAAAGAAAAGTAATACCTAAGTATCATAGATAGTTTTTCCTATAAATTAAACACTGTAGATGGAAAACATTGAAAAAAAAAGCATGTCTGAAAGCCGTGTCTGAAAGCATGAACCTTTCTGGCATTTACATATCTGTAACAAAAATTCAGTCTGTGATCTGCAGCACAAAACCTTCAGGTATATATCAGTAACCAAAAGCCTAACGGATCAAGAAAGTTTCACTCCTCTCCCTACCATACTGAAAGCAGCAGTGCCATTACTCAACTTTATGTCATAGTCTGTCTTGACTCTTCCTCTCAGTCTCCATCTTTCCCATTTCCACGGACCTAGGGAACCCTCGCCACAGCCATAGTACTCCAATTCCTTTTTTATTTAGGCAGCACATGGAAAAATGCTAGAATAAAGCACCCTAAAGGGTAAACAGGACTGCACATTCTCCCATTCAAAGACAGTGAAATTTGATTCTCCTTCTATGCAACTGTGATATGCCATAATTCACACTCATAACTTAGGTATCTAAAAACATCCTAGCATGTTATTTATCTCCTTGGCTGAACACTAGAAATGTGTGTTCAGCATTATTCTTACCAGGGAAGGCTACGCAGTTAGATTGGACCACTTATTTACATGCCATCCGCATTTTTTTTTTTAGCAAGTTCCTCCATCTCATTTATTCCAGTCACACTGGAATAATCTAATTGGTGTTATCATTTTAGATAATTCATTTCCATTTGTAGCTCAATGTGCTCTGTAACGTCCCTTCTCTGATTTAAGCGTCCTCCGCAAAAGGTCCATATGTGTATTTACACTCTGAGTGAGGCTGAGCCTGCACACTAATGTATTTCCCCAATAAACAGAAGACCTGCTTGCAGTGAGCAATTTGTCCTGACAGCTCTATGCAGTATCTCTTATTTTCTCTGTATTTCCCTAATTGTGCTGGGTAGCTGTTGTGCAGATTGTCCATAACCTAGGCTAGGTAGCAGCATCCTCTGAGCGTGGCTGCTGAGGCACGCTGCTGTGCAAAAAGTATCTGAGATCAGAAGAGGAGAGAATAAGGAGCCTGATTCTGAGGTTTAGTGGTTACACTGCAAATCTGGGACAGGGCAGGGTAGATTTCCAGTCAGTCATATGTGTAAGTCCCATTAGAACTTAAGTGCCTTGTTGAATCCAACCCTTAATTAGAAACTGTCCTTATTAAATGTCAAAATGTTCTTTTTCCCTTCATAAAACATTAACGACCACTAGAGATGGAGAAAATGGGCATCACAATTCCCTTCTGTCAAAGCATTGGGACTCCAGCCCACGTGGTTTGCTCTGTACTTGGGAGAATTCACGTATAGGACTCAAGGTAGATATTCTGTTTTGTTGTTTTAACAATGCTCAACACCATTTCTGGGTCACAGTGACAAGGCTAAAACACTATAAAAGGAAAGAGTACTACATGCACCAAACATAATCAAAATAACTAGTTCCTATGAGGATCCCTCTGAACCTTATAAATTACTTGTGGAAATAATATTAAGCACCTTTACCTCTATAAACATGGCCTTATGCTATAAGCAATTTTCCAGTAATAACAATGTCGAGAAAAACCACTGTGGTTTCATAAAATAGCTTTGCTATTGTTAATGTGTTATCCTTTTCTTGAGATGTTTAAACCTTGAAAGGAGACAGAACTTACTTAAAAGGGCAAAAGTTGTTCAAGGGCATCACTTGTAAAAATACTCCATGTGTAAGACCCTCAACTTGCTCTACACTGGAGCAGTTTCATTGAAATTATCAAAAATTTACCAGCTTACACAGGCAAAAGATCCGACCCATACAATTAATATTTTTAAGGCCGCTCATCATTGTGGGTCACCTCAGCACTTTCAGAGCTGTCATCACCTTCCATTCCCACTGGCTCCAGCAGGAGTTGCTGTTGTCACTCCAGAAGAATGAAGCTCTTTTAAATTGTGTAATGATGAACATCAAAGCACAGAAACAATGAAATTCAGTGGACACTTTCTGAAAACCTGACCATTTGATTCAGTGACAATCTACATAAATGAATACTAAGTACTACAAAAGAGAGTAATCAGGGCACCCATAAAATGAATATCATATTAAAATGTTTTAATGATCTTAAATATGATAAAAAGAATAATGAAACGAAAGCTGCCCTTTACAATGGTTCAGTGAGGCAGCATTGTTCCCACTGTCTCCTCTGAATTAAAGAAAAAAATGGAAGCCTTTAAAGTAGTTATAACCTAAGTGCTCACTCTTAAATATAGACCTAAGCATGCTTTCTCAGTACAATGTCTCCTCTTGAAGCTGTTCTTCTTTGCATAAAATATTTATTGAAGCAGAGTCTGGAATACAATTGGATTGTCCCTCAGGGCAGTGTCTTATCCATGAACAAAATGAACTGTAAAATAGATATACAAAGGAAGACTGAGAGGACCTCCATTAAACATCTACAGTTTATGGTTTTGGGGTGTAGTGGGGAAGGAACAACCTAAGTCCTCATGCACAGTCTCTGAATCAGCAGAAGTGTTTGAAATTGTCTTTCTCACATCCTCATAAAGTATTCTGAAGTGTCTGAGCATCTCTCAGTCTTTCCTAATGATTCTGTCCAACTTGCTATAAAATATTAAAATGTTAATTGAGCCAGAAACTTATGCAATAGTGTCACAGTCATTTGAGATCAAGAGGTTGACTTGTCTTATGGAAAAAAAAAAAAAGTCGAAAAAAGGAAAATAAAAGAGTAGAGAACAGTGTTTCTCACTTTTTCAGAAAATACCTTAGAAACAACACTGTGCACAATCTCTTGCACTTTACAGAATTAACCTTCCTCTTCCTCCTTATGCTGCTACAAATGCCCAGATATGAACTACTGCATATGAAGCTGTACAAAAAATTTTCCTTCACTCAGTTACGTGATTTGGCAGGAAAACAGATGGACACATGGAGGCAGCACACATGCACTTTATTTTTGGCTGACATGAACTTTGATTTTGTTTCATCACTTAAAGGACTTAAAATAATTATTTAACTTAAATACTTAAATACTTAAATACTTAAAATAATTCCTTATACCACAGAAATTACCATTTTTCTAATTAAGGAGTTGTTGTTAAGAAGACAACCTTTGTTTTAATCTTTGATTTTCCTATATGTTCTCAATAAAAGCTGAGCTGCTGTGAGAAGCAGGAAGACTTCAGGTTGAAGACCACGGGCAGAAGGACATTTCTAATCACCCGGGCAGGAATCAGAGCTTTGCTTGTCTAACCCCCCACTCTGAAATATAGTCCAGCAGGATCCCAAGCCTGTCACAAACATCGTTGCTTCCACTATCAGGTGAAAGTCAACAGCTTGCCTTCTCCAACAAGCACACAGAGCAGAGGGCACCTTAAAATGGCAAATATATATATTTTATATATATATACACACACACACATACACACACACACACAAATATATATATGTATACATACATATATATGCATATGTAAACATATATATAGAGAGAGAAAGAAGAGAGTGCAAAAATCTTACCCCCTCCCTGGGACAAGATTAGAAGGCAATGAATTCCATGTAGCAGATGTCTGTTGTGGCACTTAATGTTCTACTGGAAGGTGCTCAGATGCCTGCGCCTTGTGAAGCAATTGTGCAATGTTTCTTGGCATGCTTGGAGAATTAATGCTATTAAAAAGTCAAAGCTATCAGATGAAACAACCCAGCCTGGTCTGGTTTTTGGCAACTTCTTATTTCATATGGTGCAAATAATCATAAAATCAAATGGCATCTAGTTATAATTTTATAGTAATTGCTTCTATAGTACTTGCCAGTTTTTCCATAATAACTTCATATATAATTAGTATGTAATCTTCAGGCATAAATAACTCTCTAATTAGTCTGTAATCTGTAATTATAATGTACTTACAGACTAGCTATTTACTTATTTGGACTCTGCAAAATAAAATACCTTCCTATTAAAAAAAAAATGAAGGAGAAATATGTAGATTTTGTGTTTGGAGATCATTCTTACAGCTGTCAAGAAGAGGAAGAAATCAAGATGTAATACAGTTATTGAAAATAGAAAGTGTTCATTAGCTAGCACATGTTTATGGCAATTGTTGATAAAACAGAAGACATAGAATAACAGAAGAAAAAAAAAAAAGGTTTACTAAAATCACATAAAAGTAAGCAGACATTTTTCAGTTTTCCCTGCATTCAGTTAACAAGGAGCTCTGGGAGGGGAAACAGCAAACAAGAGAATCAAGGCTGTGATTTGGTTCGACTATTTTTTTGTAGCACATTCCCTTGCCTTTCCTTCTTTTCTTTTTCTTCCTATTCTTTCTTTTTTCTTCCCATTCCTTGTATTCATTTTCTCTTTTTTTGTTTAAATTGTGTTTTTTTTTTCTCCTTTCTTTTTTTCCCTTGCTTTTTTCTTTCTTTATCAAGTCCCAAGTCTTTCCTTAAAGTTGAACAGTGGGAAAAAAAAAGAACAGTGCTATTTGCTAGTCAATCAGAGAAATATCTCACTGGCAAGAAATGCATGAGCTACTAGATCCCAGGAGAAGAAAGCTTCAGATGAAAGGATTTACTCAAGAATTATATTCCACAAATGACAGTAAATCTTGGATAAGTGAGTTGGTACATGACATTCCAGGAGGACAGTTTTGTGACAGATTTAAAACTAAAGAAGTAAAGTAATTCTAAAAGATTTTATATTCCCTCTGTGTTTTTTTTTTTCTTTAGTAATTTTATGAGGTATTCACTGTGAATTATATCTTTTGGTATTTTGATTAATATATTTGCCATCATTTCTGCAATGATGCATGGATGGATATTGGTAAATGTGCATGTTTATAGCTATTAGTGTAAACTTTTACGGTTTTTAGTGTAATCAATGTTATTATCACGTATTGATACTGAGAGGGGAGCAGAATTTTTATAAATTAGGTGAAAACACATTACAGAGATAGTCTCTAGAGTTAGTCCATACTGTGAAACTTCTACATTTATTTAAGATCAGTGAACTCGTTTGCCAGGCTATTTTCCTTCCTATTCACAAGAAAGGGCACAGATACATCAAGAAAGAAGATAAGCAGAGCAGGACAGGTTAAGTGATTTCCTTAAGGTTATACAGAAAATCAGAAATAAAACCATAGCTGGAATATAGCTGTTATGATGGAAAACTAATGAATAATTATTCATATCAAGATAAATTCAAAATCTGATATGTCTGTGAATGGATGTTAGGGAATGCATTCAGGCATCCTGAGCAAGTAAGACAGCTTGTAAGATAATTTCTTCATAGGGACACTTCCACAGTTAGACCATCATCAGCTTGGTCTCTTCCTAATCTTGGAGTAGATGATTCTTAAAAATCAACCTGCTCTCCTGGATCCCTCTTCCTACGGTCTGCCCTGGGCTTCTTCCAAGCAGATAACTGAAGAGGCTGAACTCTCCTGTCCTGAAGACCAGGGCTGTGATCCAACTGCTTGTCCTGGTCCTCTCAGAAACCCCAACTCCAGCATCCCATGGCCTCTACTGTCAAGGCAGTGTCCAACCTTCACAATTCCAGACTATCTTTCCCTGTTTATAAGCACAAGGTCCAGCAGAACCCTCCCTCCTTGATGTCTCCATCACCTGTGTCACCAGTGAAATCCAGGAACTTCCTGCAGTGTTTGTGCCCTGCTGTGTTGTCCCTCCAGAAGACATTGGGATAGTTAAAATCCTCCATGAGGACCAGGCCTTAAAGAGTGACTCTTTTTCTTATTCTCTGTCAGATTAAATTGATGGATTGTATCAGAGAGGTAGATGAACTGCCTACTAGATTGTATGTCATGTTACATCAGTATGCAGTATTCAATAATTTAGAACTTCTTTTTAACTATTTAAAATGGCTAGTGATTACTAACTGCCAAGTGTTATGACTGGATTTGATCCCTGAGACAAAAATTTAGAATTTTAGTTCTGATTCTGTCATTGCATTTTGACATTGCTGAAGAATTTTGTACTAGACTTGTGGTTTTATGCTCTAGGCTAACCTCAAGTATAAAGGTATTACAGCGTTTCAAGATAAAAATATATACTATACTATGGATGATAATTAAGAAGAATTCAACATGAAACATTTGGATCCTTTTCATCAGTGTTATTAAAGAAATTAATAAGATCATACATATGATTTGCATTTTATTAAATGGCAATTCTGCAAAAAATGAGGTTTATGAATTTCTATCTGAAAAAGTCCACTCATGCAGTAACAACAGAAATTTAAATATTGGTGATCAGCATTGTCACTGCATTTCTCCAGACCAATCAGATAATTTTTCCCTTTTAAGTGAAAAATAAAACACAACAAAACCAGAACTAGAGATAAAGAAGAGTAGCTGCATGTGCTTGTGAAGTGTAATAACAGCAGACTATATGAATGAATGTAGTATGAATATCAAATAGAGGATGATTTTACTCCTCCATGAAGCTTCACACAGCTGTTTATTCTGTATTTTTATACTACGTGACATGTGCTAAATTGTTTGATTCATCATGAAGAAGGGCACGGCTAAATCAGCTGTCCTCAGTACCTGCCCTCAAATTCTGCTTTCCAAAGCACACCTATATCACATATATCATTGTACACTGCAGTTTGCCTCTTTGCCTTTCCAGTCTTCCAAAGATGTAAAGACTAAAGCAAGTAAACTCTAAGAGACCATAATACCCTTTAGGTGGAATTCTACAGAAAGAGAGAAAAAAGACACACTAGAATTTGTCTGAGCCATTATATTCAGTTAAAATTTCATGTAAAATCTTCCATAAAAGCCCAACATTAAGCATTTCACCATCTGCTTTTGCTGAGCTATCCGTGATGCTTTTTAACTGCGGAGAGGGGTTCAGGAGGCCTGGTTGACAACAGGTTAACCATGAGGCAGCAATGTGTCCTCATGGCCAAGAAGGCCAAGGGGATCCTGGCTGCATCAGGAGGAGCGTTGCCAGCAGGTCCAGGGTGGGAACCCTGCTCCTCTACTCAGCCCTGGTGAGGCTGCACCTGGAGCAGTTATGGGCTCCCCAGCACAAGAGGGACGTGGAGCGTAGAGCCACGAAGATGATTAAGGGACTGGAGCATCTATCATATGAGGAAGGACTAAGCCAACTGGGCCTGTCTAGCCTGGAGAAAAGAAGGCTGACAGGAGATTTGATCGACATGTTCAAGTACCTGAGGGACAACTGTAGGGAAGATGGGGCCCGGCTCTTCTCTGTGGTGGCTGGGGACAGGACGATGGGTAACGAATATAAGTTGAAGCACAGGAAGTTCCACCTCCATATGAGGAAGAACTTCTTTGCTGTGAGGGTGACAGAGCCGTGGAACAGGCTGCCCAGAGAGGCTGTGGAGTCTCCTGCTCTGGAGATCTTCCAGACCCACCTGGATGCCACCCTGTGCCATGTGCTCTGAGTGTCCCTGCTGCAGCAAGGGGGTTAGACTAGATGATTCTAGAGGTCCCTTCCAACCTCAACCATTCTGGGATTCTGTGAGTTCAGAATCCCCCTCACTGGTAGTTGTGACCAAAGGGGTCCTGAAAAAAAAAAAAAAAACCAATTTCTTTACTACATGCACAATGACTTCAGTTAAAAACACAATAGAATAAGCAACAAGATGTTCTTAATCTCTGAAGAGTGAAAGACTTTTTAGGCCATCTTAGACTGATTACAATAGAATAAGCAACAAGATGTTCTTAATCTCTGAAGAGTGAAAGACTTTTTAGGCCATCTTAGACTGATTTTCA
>JAUBNY010000897.1:1265528-1281743 GCA_032275445.1 Crypturellus soui
TCATTTCCTATCCTCACTACCCCACTACCATACTCCTGCTGGACCCTATCTGACCTTGGCTGTGTGGTAATGTTTGCCATGTCTATGTGGCACTCCCCATCCCCCTTCTTGTCTAGTTTAAAGCCCTCTCCCGTTTTTCCCTTTTTCCACACCCTCCTGTCCCTTGGTAGCATTTGGTTATTGTTTTTTGTTTTTGCATTCTTTTATTATTCTTTTTTCTTTGTGTGTCTATGTCTTCTTTCCATGGTATGTGCAATCTAATATCCACCATAAAGTAGTTACACAATCTTGGTAAGCCCAAAATCACTGAACACCCAAAGAAAATAATAGAGTGGACTAACTTCACTTACAGGCTGTGATATTTTACAGTAAGTTTTTAAGCCACAGTTTGGCAGTGTTCTGTAGAAACCATGGACAGCTCCTCAAAGCTGGAGGCGGTAGTTGGTCCGGATGAAGTTAATCCAATCACTAAACTCTCTGAGTTCAGGTAATGGACAAACTAAATCAGCACAGACCAGAAAGAATTCAAGATATTCCTCAATGGAAAGGAATGCAGCAGAAGAAAGAGATACTTCTTTTTTTTATTTTTTTTCTCCCCAAAAGACCAAAAAAGGGCTTTGAACTACAGGACTTTCTTGATAATTTCCCATAATATTCCCTATGTATCACTGCTAGCCTGACATAAGGAAGACTATGCCTTAAACATACATCATCGCTTTCTAAGCAGGATTAGGACTGGTCCTCTTCACTCACATGGAAATGTGGATTGTGCATGAAATTATAATGCTTGCAAATGTAAGTTACGTTTGTGCCAATTCCTAGCATTTTAGAGCACCATTTTAATCCTTTTAAAAAGCTTTTACGTTCTATCTCCTTCTATTAGACACATGCCACACTCCAAATCGGATTATGAATATATAAATCAGTCTAACGAATGATACCTCAGACAGGGAGCTCTGAACTTTTTATTGTCCCTCCATTCAAATTGTCATACCAGGTTTCTTGGGCCATGGTTCGCTAGGAGACAGTAACACAATTTCTCCCAATTGTGCTTATTTGAATCTCAGCCTTAGAAAAATAACCAAACTTGACCCAACATTGACCCTGAAATGCACCAAGCAAAAAGAGAATTTTGGAGTGCAAACTAAGCTAGTGCTGTCAAAATGACACAATGCAGCAGACACAAAATTAGAATTGAGGCCAAACCTTTTTATTGGCTATGACATATCTATCATTTAAGCTGAGCCATTCAATGGATCTGAATGAAATCCTTAACCTGTTTTATTTTTACCTGCTTTTCTTCTCTCCAGAATACAATAAACATTTGAAAACAAATTTGGAAATCTATGCAGCATATTTTATTAGAGTAATTCAGAGTGGTATTCATAAGAAGGCATCTCAAGAGTTACTAACTACTCTGTTTGTAACGGTGTGTTACTGATGGAACACTGACAGCAGAGGGAGGTCTGTATATAAATATGAATATATTTCTACATACAGCAGGAAGAAACCATCAGACAATAGCAGCTCAGAATATTTTTTATTTTATTTTATTTTATTTTATTTTATTTTATTTTATTTTATTTTATTTTATTTTATTTCATTTCATTTCATTTCATTTCATTTCATTTCATTTCATTTCATTTTTTATTTTATTTTATTTTATGAGAGATTAAAAAAAGGTTTTGAATAACATCCATGTGAATGACCATATTGAACAAAATGATCAACCAGCTTTCAGTTCTACAATTTTAGTTTTAGTTGGTTATGTGAGATAAGGAAAGTGAAAAGAAAGGAAGGGAGGGGAAGGGAAGGGAAGGGGAAATTAGGATCTAACTTCGAGTATCAATATCAGAAAGGAAAAAGGAAATAGGGAACTGAACTTAGACTCAAGGATCTTGGACTGAAGTTTCTGAAGAGGTGCTAGCTATCACCACATAGAGAAAGGAATGACTCTTGAATGTAACAAAACTATTATTTTTCTGTGGAAGCATGTTTTCAGATGGAAATGAAATCATTTTTGTTATTCTTAGACAAAGAAAAGCTCTGAAAACTTCCAAGTAACTAAGCCTCTAAGTCCCTACCTGCTCTGTGCTTGATTTTCTCTTGTCAATATCTTCTTATACACAAGAGGTCAATTAGTTTTCTCAAAACTTGTTTAATTTGGTTCCTTTTAGGAAGAAGGCACATCCATTCTTCATGACTATAGGATGAAGCAGAGATAACATGTCCACATATTCTTTCCCAAAGCATTACTGTTTAGTGAACAACTTCTTCGTAGAGGCTCTTAGGTGTGAAAGTCCATTTTACTGCTTGAATAAAGATTTTGGCATGAATATAAAATGTGTAAATTTTACCAAATTTTACACTATCTGTTTGAAATTGGATACTTCAAGTTTTAGGTTCCTGAACAAAGAACCACTGACTAAGGCAGGAAAAACAACAACAAAATGACTGTCAAATGAGCAAGTAATGTTGGACTTAATTAAAAAGTAACATGTTGTGGTCCCCATGCATAGGAGGTATCTCCAGACTTATCAGTTTACAACAGGGAAAACATTTAAATCTATGAAGATTTAAGAAGAAGAAAAGAAGAAAAGGGTCTAATTGTTTAAGATTACCTACTACTGATTAGTAAATGAATTCTTTTCTGTAAATGAATCATGGACCTACTTTGTATTAAATGCTGTTGTACTCTGACTTTAACATTTTATATAAAACTGAAAGCTGGCTTTCTATACTACATCATTCCATTTACTTTCCAGATTGGTAGCTGCAGAAGTTACTGTATCTGGTCGTTACATACCTTTTTAAGGTTTCAAAACTCAAAAGCTTGAATACCTAGAAAGATGACTCAGTACGCTTGTTTCATCCTGCATCAGAATAAATACGTTTATTTTTAAAATCCATTATATTACCAGAAAACAAAATATCAAGAATGCAATGGTTGGTGCTACTTGCCTTCATTTTTCTCTTTAAATGACTATCATGTGAAAGACAGAAATGACAACACAGAATAAAGAACTTATTCTTATTTATAGAATAGACATAGTAGTATAACTTCAGAAGTATCTTTGAAAAGGCTAAAATATTCATTGCAAACAGAATTTGGATACAGATTCTTATCTTATTTTTGCTGGAGTCACTAGACATAAATCCAGTGGCTTCATTGAAGAGTGAATCATATCTCAATAGGGCCTACCAATTCTGCATCAAAATAGTCTGTATGCATTGACATACAGACCAGCCACAAAGTTTGCTTAGTAGCTTCACTGTTATATTCCTTTTTAGGAAAAACAGCCTTAATATAAACTATTTTTTAATACTTGAAAAAGTTTTCTTTCTGTTGTGAAATGCATATGATAAAATATTAATATCTGAAGGCTTATGCTTGTATATAATTGGATATAGCTAGGTAAATATGAAAAAAAAAAACTATATAGTGTGTTTATATATGTGTGTGTGTGTGTGTGTGTGTATGTATATATATACACATACCTGTTAACTGCTATTAAGGCAGTGGACCAAAACAAAAATAAACAAGGGGATTCATGATAATCATGTCAAGTCTGACTGTTGGACAAAAGTCTTTTCCAAATTTCAAAGTGCAGCTGGATGAGATCAAAAATATATGTTGCCTTAAAGGATTGGTCCACTACACACTGAAAGAGCCATTATTTCTATCAGTATCTCTCTGACTGGTCTGACTTCTTCAAATCTGTTTACCTGTTCCAACATTTTCTTTCAATTCTCTGTTTCAAGTGATCTGAGTGTAGGAACACTTTCAATAGATTTATGCACTCCAGGATCTCCCTTTTTTCCCTGTTTATGCACCATCCTTTTATTTATCAACCACAAGGAAGGTCAGGGGAAATTTTATTCCTAGCCACAAAAGTTTAGATAGAAGATAAAAGAAAAAAAAAAGGAAAATAAAAACAAAAACAAAACTTCTTCAAATTATATATTACATAAAAAAGAAGAGGCAACAGTTTTCCAAGACATAAGAATATTCAACCTTCATTTCCCCATGTACAATACAAATAAAAATACTCTGAAAGTTGATACTGGTCAACTGGTCAACAACTATTGGTCATAGTTGTTGCACCCAGGTCTTCTCACCATGAAGCCACCTCTAACCTCTTGCTGATGAGAGGAGAGTTCAAAACATAGTGTTCTGGGGACAGGGGAAGGCTCTAGGGGCTAGTCCAAGGGAAGGTGAAGAGGAAGCTGAAGAAACAGAGAAGTTTCGAGTTCTGAAGTGACAAGTTGTGACGGAAGTTTCTGTGAAGTTCTTGCTGAGATCTTGACTGCACAAATGGCCAACACAAGGGGATGTAGGGGACGTTAAGAAAAAGGAGAGCATATCCTGCTCTTAGGGTAACTGCGCAAGGTTATCCTTAGGGTTTAGGCTGTTGAAGGGCGCAATATACTCCCTGCTACAACAGAATTTACAGGTCAGGTTGTTGCACCAACCTGATGTTGCAGCGTTAAGGTAAAAAGAGGTATCAGTTACATGGGGTACAGATCAGATATGTGACATTATATTCACAAGACCACTAAAGCTAGAGGCAATTAGACTGTCTCATCCATTATGGCTTTAATTGTTTAATATTTTTAGAACATAATTTCATTTCAATTTTTGAACTAAAATTCAATATTAATTTTGAAACTACTTTTCTAAACAGAAACTTTCTGAGATGAAATTATTTCTACAGAGAGTATAACTTCTAATATGTAAGCTTTTAGAGGAAAAAAGTTTCTAAAGAGAGACTTCATGCAGGACTAAAATTAAAGCTGCAGCATGTTTTGCCTGTGTCAGCTAGTGGATCAGCTTTCCTGGATTTTTTTTTTTTCTGATTCATATCTTTTTAAGTGGGGGGGCCATTAGAGTCTTTGACTCTACTATATTCAGCTTACAGAGTGTATGTTCTCCAGTACTAAAGTTAATATCTAACATGGATACATTCTTTGCTAAAGGGGGAAATTCACCTTTGTGGGAGCAGTTTGTCATACTGCATGACCCTAGTTAAGACTAGAATCATAATCATATTCACACAGTATTCAGATTAGGCAGAAGAAGTGCGACTCAACTCAGTTACTCTACTTTATGTTCGGTAAGTGCCTTTTGATTAACACTTGTCTCAATGAAAGGAAAATGAAGTCCATATTTATACATCTACTTAGATTAGTTTAGATTTGCTTAGATTAGGAGAAATTGTCTAATGCATATGTAACAGCCACAAGTAGAGGGCCATAGTAAAACTAACATATTACTGCTAATAAATCCTCTTCCCTACTTAAACAAATTAAACTCTCATCAGCCGGTACATAATAGTTCCATTGTCATTGACTTAAAAATAAAATGACCTGATAGCAAGGAGACACTTTCACTGTTGCCATTACCTCCTATTGAAAAATGTGAATTACTTGGAGGCAGTAGAGGATTCCACTTGCAATTAAATTAGCGCTAGTGGAAATTTCACCCACATCCAAGGAGATCACTGGAGAGGAGAAAAAGACAGCTTCTAATTTATCACCAGCTACTGGTTCTTTGTGAAAAAATGCAGGTTTTAACTATTCTTTTCCATTTTCTGAAACCCAGAAGCATCTGAAAATTATCTGATCATCTAACTGAATGATTTATAACTCTTTTTTGGCCCCACACAAAGATTTGACCTCAAAAATTAATCTTCCCAGATATAATTGGAATTAAAATTAAAACTACATTATTCCTCAATTCACTGGGAGGAACTTGGCATGAACTTTCATAGCAGCGTCAGGTAACACACTGTTTAACAACGGCCCATGATACCATCTATGGCTGGTCAAAAACAAAAGCAAGGGAGGGCCTTTTATCAAGGCATCAATGCATCCCAGCTGCTCAGTTTTACGGTAGCAAATAGCCTCAGTAGCAATTACCTGGTAAAAGGAAGCTATTCTTAAGTCCCAGTGGTATAAACCATAGTATATTTGAAAAAAAAAAGGTGCTAAGAAAAGTAAGTTTCTCATCCCCATTCAAGTGCAACAAAGAATCAGTATGCCTGATAATGCTTTGAATGGACTAGCATAGAGACAGGCCCCTTCACAGGCCACAGGAAACTGTTCTGGGCTCAGAAGAGAAAAAAAAAATTTTTTTGGCTCGTGGTCTGATTGCACATTTGCAGACAATGAACCCAAAGTGTAAGCTTTTTCATAAAATGTGTTAGATACCTCAGGTGCTCTACAGATGAAGTTCTGCGGCACGAAGCACAAACCCAAATGGTAGAGACAACACTTAAGGCAGTCTCTCCCAAAGGGGCAGTGTTCTTTGGGGAAGCCTGCAATGATCTCCTGGGGTGCATTAGGAAGAGCATTGCCAGCAGGTCTAGGGAGGTGATCCTGATCCTCCTGCTCTTCTCAGCCCAGCTGAGGCCACATCTGGAGTTGTGTGTGTAGTTCTGGACTCCCCAAGTCCAGAACTTGGACAGGGAACTACTGGAAAAAGTCCAGCATTAGGCTACAAAGATAATTAAGAGGACTGGAACATCTCTCTTCTGAGGAGATGTTCCAGTTTAGCCTCTGAACTAGAGAAGAGAAAGTTGAGAGCTGATCTTATCAGTGTGTACAAATCCTAAAGGAAGATGTCAAGAGGATGGGGCCAGGCTCTTCAGTGGTGGCCAGCAATTGTACAAGAGGCAACAGCCACAAGCTGAAGCACAGGAAGATCCACTTGAATGTGAGGAAAAACTTCTTGATGGATGACAGAGCACTGGAACAGGCTGCCCAGAGGGTTTGTGGAGTCTCCTTCTCTGAAGATGTACAAAATCTACTAGGATCTGATCCTGTGCAACATTCTATAGATGTCCCTCCTTGTGCTTGGGGCTTGGACTAAACAATCTCCAGAGGTTCCTTTCAACCTTAATCATTCTGTCATTCTGCGTGTGATAAACAAGCAATAGTTTTACTGACATAAATGTGTCTCTCTTCATTCAGACTGGTCCATGACTGGTCCATAATGGTTCGGCGAAGGAATATGACATTACCTGATTCAGTGCCAGCTTGAAAAGCTCTGAACAAGCTGCTACGTCTGTGTAGCACAATGCAATACTAGGCAGAAGTACTGGCCAAAGCTCTGCAGGACAAAGAGCTACTCTCTGCGTACAGCATCCACAGTTACCAGAAGGGATTTCCGCAGGGACTGTAGGCGTCCGTGCCCAAGGCTGCATTGTGTGGTGCAGGCATACCCTGTAAGCTCCATATGACATCAGCTCTGGAGCACAGCAAAACATCCCTTTGCAGCATCAGTATCATTACCATGTAGTAGAAGATTTAAAGAGGTCCCTACTTTTTTTTCCCCCTACCGTTTCTATTGATTCAGTTGTTTAGAATTTGTATTTTGTTGCCCCCTTCCTGTCTCCTGCGTATTCAGGAACCCTCTTGGGTTTCAGATGTGCCACAATCTCTCTTTCCCTCTGTTGTGCATTTTCTGTGCAGAATGTCATCCAGGAGGAATAGACTGCTAAATGAACCTGCTGTTGACATTAGATGTTCTGTTTTTGTGCCAACATGAACTCCTGCTGTGTAATTTGAGCTACATTCCCATCCTAAAGAATCGAAACTCCAGATGTTAAAGTATTAGTGAGAGAAGTTTTCAGATTTAACAATAAAATGCTACACCAATGTCAGTCAAGCCAGATATTGTCATTAAGACCTATATTTTAATCAAAGATTTAAGCCCATAATAGAGGGAGGAGGACTCCACTTTGTTAAATAAATAGGGGAGCTATTTGCCAAAAATCTCTGAGCCTGCTGACCCTGCTCTATGAACATAAATGACTTATCCTCAGAATATAGAGGTGTCTCCCTTTGCTTCCTAGGAACTTCTCTACGAACAATAGTTATGCCTCTCAGAAACTATCACCATTAGGAAAAACTTCCCAGTTCATCACAAAAGAGTCAGAAAACTGAATGGGAGTAAGGTTTTCCTTCTAAGCAGAGGAATAAGTTGCAGGTGTTCTGAAAGGTAGTGACAGTGGAAATCTTCACTGTTGTTACCTATGTGTGTGTGTAATATAAAATGTGTACTGTCAGAAAATAGGATGGTTCTGTACCACTGGCAGTCAGACATTGGATAAAATACTCAAAAACATGAAATGATGATTCCTGCACCACACAGGGCTCAAACACCCAGACCAAGTTCCCCGTCCATTGTTTGAAGGACAGTGAGTGTCTGCAATGAGAGAGATTCCCCAAAGGTAACAGCTTTACAAATCAAGTAAGTAGAATAAGTTGTTATTCCTACCTTCTTTAAAGTTTTCTCCCTTTTAAATGGGAGAAAAAAAATAAAGTGTCAACCCTGGAAAAAAAGATGCGCAAACTGTCTCCACATCAGTATATAAGTTGAAGGTTGCACATGAAATTTCAAGCAGACTTGGAAAGAGTGCTCAGCTCTGTTGAAGGTGGTATTTGATGCTTTAAACAGCATATGGAGCCTTTGGTTCTCTTTCTCAACATTTTTGACTGTTGCCCTCTGGGAATCAATAGAGCATTACCAAAAGTCAGGTTTCCGGAGAGGGCTGTACTCGAAATGTCCATCAGAGGTCAGAAGATAATCCTTGATCATCCGACATTCTTCAAAGAAAGGTGCTCCTGATAAAATCCTGAATATTGGAAAAGCTCATGAAGTAAGATGTACCTTTGTAGAGAAGAAGAAATGAACTGAGGAAGAGTCTACCTAAATGTGCTGCGATTTGGGTGTTCCCCCCTCCCTTTTTTACAGCTCTAACAATGAAGGATTATAGTAAAGCTTTACCAAATAATGAAGACATATGACATAAGGGAATGAAAACTGCTCGAATTGTCAACACATTTTGTTTTGCAGCTCAGTATAAATCTTTTCTTTGCAGATGCAGATGTTATTCATTATGCTGTAGATAAATTCAGAAATGTGGTTTACACTGATTTAGCATTGTACTTAATTGGTTTTAAATCTAATGCACTGCAATAAGCCTTAAGTGCTACTTTGCTGTGAAATTTAAAAGTGAGCAGTACTGTAATTTTGCTTTGGTAGGATTTCTCTGGAAGCAAATATGCTTCATTTCAACAGCCTCTCACTGGGAATTGAACAACAACAACAAAAATCCCTCTAAAAAAGTAGCTTTCTGAAATGACCTGGGTTTCTAAAACCTCATATTTGAGGATTGTGTTATTTATGGATTTTAGATTTGAGAGACAGATACAATAGGGAATCTGGAATCACGACATTCAGCATTTAGCTCCTAATAATGCAAAAAAAAAAACCATCAGACTATCAGCAAGTGACAGCTGGTGCACCAGCGTGGCGGATGCCTTAAAAGCACAACAGAACGCAACAGAAAATGCTGCAGATGTCCTGGAGACCCAGACACGGCACCCTGGTCTTTGGCTGTCCAGACCTGCACAGCAGCCACAAGACTACTCTTGCCCTCACTAATATAACAGCTTGTTATTGAGAGACGGGGTAATCTGCCACGCTGGATTTTTTTGTGCTATCAGCCCTTCTGACTTCTACCTGCAGAGCTCACTTTCAGTATCCTTGAATTTTAAGGGAAATCTCTTTAAACACACACACACACACACACACATATATGTATATATTTGTTTCTGGAGAATAGTGGTCTTAAAGACATGGAATGTAGCTACCATATTAATCTGACAGCTCAAAAACTACACAGCATCTATCTTCTTGAAATTCTCTTATTCTTTTTTTTTCTTTATTTTTATTTCTGCATGAATCAGACTGTTTGACATGGAATTTGACTTGTTGGTTTCCTAAATTACTCTCTGTGAGGAATCTACCTCCTAAAGAAATAAAGAAAAAGAACACCGTTTTCTTTCATAATTTTAAATGTATATTGATTCTTTTATTTTTCAAACTTTTTTTTATTGAAACCTCACACTAGAGAAATCTTCAGGCACTTGCAAAGGATGTATAAAAAACAATTTTTCATCATAGTAGTAATAGAAATGTCTCTAGTTTCATAGTAGCAGTAGTAGTAGAAATGTCTTTGACTTTAGAAATACAGTTTGGGTTATATTTGATATGCTTTAAAAATACTTGATATTTTTTGTAAGACCAAATATTAACAATTGATAAGTCACCAGCAAGTGTTTATTCTTTTCTTATTATCAAGATTAGGTCTCTGATCCTTCTCTGATCATTGTGTAGTTTGAGGATGGACATGTTTTAGGTCTAACTATTTCTTTGTAAGATGTAAAAGAGCATAAAAGATGACTAGGAAAATAAAAACTCATTCATTCATAGATCTTAGAAAAGTGCCTGAGAAGTGATGCTGTGTCTTTGAAGAGATTTATAAGAATTTTAATCATGATTGCAATGGAATTAAGGCTAACAAAACTCAGTATGCCAACAGAACTTGTCTGTAGTTATCCACAAAATGACATGAGAACATCGGTTCAGACTTGGGAATACCAGTTCTGCATAGCCTAAGGATCAATGAATGTTCACTGAAGAGCCCACAATGACAAAATTTGACATTATTATTGAAAACATTTGGATGACATGAAAAATCTGCCTCACTGAGGACAGAATGCACCAACACTTCATAGTTTCGTCCAGTTACCAGAACTGAGGCCACTTTGTGCATATCCTTGTAATAGTCATGGGGCAGAAGCTGCTTTTAATTCAAGCTGAACAAGGGAGCATAAGACTCAGTTGGTTGCTCAAGACAAAGCACATTTTTCTTTCTTGTGCTCTCTTTCCCAAGATTACCAGGTAACAGTTGGAGCTGTCACATTTAAAAGCTTTCATTGTATTTCTGCCCCACTTTCTTTTAAGGAAGTGTCATGATACAGTTCAGGAGACAGACAGTTACTTGAAAATGTCTTTTAGTTATAGTTCAGACATAATGAAAGAGTGAAACAATTACCAATTTAACCAGGGTCTCAGACATCTTGGCATCCCTATTTACATGCTTTCTTGACAGTGACTGGAGAATTTTCTGTGACTTGCAGGAGAATCTTATCTTTAGTTTTTGGTAGCTTTCCTGGGTTCTCACAAAGAATCACTAATAATAATAATAATAATAATAATAATAATAATAATAATAAAATTCAAACCTCCTAGTAGCATATTATTTACTTCAGGTAATGCTAGTCCTGCAATTCAAACCAGATTTTCTCAGTTTAATTTTCTTAAGTGGTTTGTAAAAATACCCAGACATTCCTAGGCACAATCTGTGTTCATCCCAGTCTGTTTGCCTACTCCAGGCCAATCCTGTTTATGAGCTTGCTCATCTCCACTGGCTCCATTCTGTACCATTATATGATATAGTTTGTCTCTGTCTCCCTCAATTTCTAGCATTTCTTCTATTTGTAGTTAACAAAAGGACATGTTGTCTGATGGCAAATATTAATAATCAACCTAGTGGTTACTAAAAATGAACTTCAGGGGATTTTTGTGCTTTTATCAACGCTCTGTTTTGGAAAAGATATCCCACAAATTAGGTATACAAATGATGAGCTGTGTTGCATGTAGGTCACCTTTTCCCTCTGTGAAAATCTCTAGCGTCCTTGGATTTGACAGGAGATTTCTAGTATTGCTTTGTTCAGTAATCATAAGGGAATATTGACATTAGCAATTCACAGGGGTGAGATGTAATAATTCGAATAAAGGCATATCCTTGTGTGTGCATCATTTTCACAGATAGCTTTGTCCATGATATTGCCCATGTCTATGTAAAAAATACCTATGCAAATTTCTCTTCATCTCTAAGACAACTGGGAAATATCTGAGAGAATTTGGCTTTTATCTGTCTTCAGGGTAATTTCATAAAAATCATGATATATCCTTAACACAATGAGCCCGATAATCTTAAACAGAAGCTAGGATATTGTGGGCAGGTAGTATGAATACCCCTCTGGGTAACACATATCCAAGACAGAGACTTATGAACCTCAGCTAGGTTTCTTCACCTCTCTTCGTGTGCTATAATTCTTGTTTGTCAATTATCTTCAGCAGATGTTGCTGCATAGGTTATATTTGGCATAACAGGTGGAACATAAACTTTTTTTTTTTTTAAACTGAAAACACTGATGGTGCTATTAGTGTTAAGCTTTATGCAAAGGGTGGTAATGTCATTTAATCTGATCATAACATGAGAGAATATATAATACATTAACTTACATTAAACCACTATTCCTGTCTGTTTGCTTGGCTTCACAGAAGAAATTCACAGTATGGTTTTTGAGTGGAATTGTTTGTCTCCTTTTATCTTGTTGTATCAATGCAGCCGCAGATGGGACATACACATAGGACCAACCACAGTACATATGAGTATAATCTGGGTTTTAGGGAATCCTTCAGGTTCCTCTTTGCCTTAACTATTAAATTAGTTTTAAAAACTTTCTTGTGGGACACCAGCATGGATATTCAAGAAATATAGCCTTGGACCTGTCAAAATCTCTCACAAAATGGTATGGACATAATATGAGACCCATTATAAAATGAAAACAGATAAAAAAAAAAAAAAAAAACAAAGCAAATCATCTGGAACTCTGAAAAAATATACCACAAATATAAATAGGTCTAATGAATAAGTATTAAAATGTCTCTTGAATGTAGGGACAACTCATGCTAATGCTGAAATTTTGACTTTCCTAATACCAATAGAGATTTTGCCATTAAATTCAGCAGAGTAAAGATTTGACTCTGGACCTTAGGTAGAAGTTCCTGAGCTTGTAGCAGTTCTGAAATGATGTAGTTTGCATTCTCTTTTCTTGAAGTCCATTAGAACCATCTGTGACAAAGATGCTGAGTCCACAGCAACAAGTGTTTAAAGAAAAGCATATTGGTGCACCAATCATTTACATGATGTTTTCGAAACAAGGCATCTCATAGTCAAGCTTTACAGTTTTACAATGTGTGTTCATTTTTTGAGGTGACCTGATCTTATGGAGATTTTTAGAAGATTTTGCAACTATTTGAAAACCAAAGTCATATAGATTTAATGGAATATATGGTACACTGAACCAACCACAGTGACTCATGTTATCATGCAATATATGCCATATTAATTCTTGTTATAGAATGGAATTAACTTACTAGCATTTCATCATGAAGACATTGGAATGTGCTATGCTGTTTAATCACATTGACACTTTGATATGTTCCTTTTACGTCTTTTCACAGTATAGCATTTAGCACCTATATTTTAGAAAGATGTCTGCACTTTCTGTCAATGAACATTTTAAAGATGGAACAAAAGTTTGCTGATAGGTGTAAAGAAGTTTGTAAAGGATAATGCAAATTTGTTAAACTCAAAGAGATCTAATTATTAAGGACTTTGGAACCAGCAGGAAGACAATATATATATAGCTTTAAAAATTCTTTTGCCTTGATAATGTTAAACATACTATTTTTTCTTAGCAATAGTATCAATTGGCACTGTCATTTCAGATGTGGATGGGTAAGAGCTACATTTTTTTTGTATGTACAGAAGAGACAAAGAGTCTATTTGATTTTCAATTCAAGAAGATATTAATGAACCTGGGGTAGTTGCTAATCAGAAACTTTGTGAAAAAACTACCATCTGACTTGTTTGTGCATCAGCTTGTAAGTACTCTTGGGGCTAAGCCAAGCATTTAGCTATTAGCGAAATGGTAGCTTCATCATTTAGCTTCCAGAATGGATCACGGCCTCAAAGCTGTTGCAGACCTGGTCAGTAATAAGAACAAAAGCATGATGATACCCAGGGCACGTTTTATCACCTGCTTATTATTACCAAAAATAAGAAATAAGTTTGAACTTTCCTTAAGATATGGAATATGAAAGCTCCCATGCTGATCAGAGATCGCTTCTGTGCCTCTCCACTTTTTTTTTTTCCTTCCTTCCTTTTCTATTTGTATCGTATTCTGAAAGTGTGAGAAATCCCTTGAAATGCTCAATAGCTCTTTACGATTTTATGCTGCTATATGCCAGCTTGGAGCAAAAGTCATACTCCTAAATGCAATAGCAGCTAAATAATCAACTAGCAGTAGTGCGATTCACACACCACATTATTTTTTGAGCAGTCATAATAAAAACAATGAACAGTAATTGCAATTCACTGTAATGGCCTGTGGCCCAAAGTGTCTTGGTAAAGTTAATCAACATAATCAAACCTTATTCCTCTCAGTAGCAGGTATTTGTCAAATAACAGAAAATTTATAAGTTCTAGATGGTTAGAAAATAAGTACCTTAAAATATTTTTAACAATGAATGTCACTTTTACCAGTCCACCCAAGCCCCTTCTCTCTGGTCCAAAATCTTTGTTAAAAAAGTATAAAAATTGCATCTCCAGCAGTACATGTGGCTCTTCACCCATGCATTTCTTATAGTGTGGCCAGTATTATTGTTCACATTTTTCTGTTTCAAAGGTGTATAAAACCATGGCTAATAATACGCACACTAATTTATGCCACAAACACAAAAGATCTGCCACAGAGCAACCTTTTCATAATACTTCCTAGGAGAAAATCTCAAGCTATTAAGTAAAGTGTGAATTACATATGCCCACTTGCTAAAACAGCTAATGTAAAAATTAATTTGCTTTCGCTAGTCTAGTGGAAAGTTACTGTTTATTATTTAAAATGTAACCCAGATTAGAGGCAGATTGTATAAAGTGGCCTGTGTAAATGGAAGGGGAACTGCAGTCAGCTTTGCTAATCCAAATTTAAATGCATTGTCTGAAAACCAAATATGGCAGAAAATGAAGATTATATTTATATATATGTGAACATGTTACATATATGTACGTATATATGTATGTATATGTACATAACTCATGTTTATTTAGTGCCTCTCTGTCTCTCTCTCTGATTTACAAGAATGAGGTTGAATGTATGGTGCTCATGAGCAAAAAGTCTTTTCTTCAGACTATGTGTGAATTATTGTAGAAACGAGGCATATACTTTTAAAAATACCTCTCTGGACACTGTAAGTGCAAATACACTGGACTATAAGTGCTTTTCATTTTACCTTCCAGAACAAATCCATGTGGAATAAGGCAATGATTTACTGAGATGCTTGGCAAAGCCTTTGTTCAAAGTGTTTTGGAAGTGTCCTACATACACTCCTTACCACACACATTATCAAGTTTCTGTTGAAGTTCACCAAAAGACTTCCATTAATCTTGATTGATCCTCAAGTTTTTTGACTTTTCTAGGAAACTGCAAAGAAGACTGGGAATGACTATTTGGAGGACAGATATAATCTCTGTAAGAAATGTGAGGGTGCTGATGTTCAGAGAGGAATGGAGAGGATTTGGGCACCAAGGCTTGAACCACTCACAGTGCTAACACGGAATTATGTAGCTATACTAGGTGCTTAAACACATTAGGGCTCAGTGAGCTATATTAGGTGCCTAAACACATTAGGGCTCAGTGACATCCTGGTGACTTTTGGTAGACTTTGGAAGGAAATGGGTCTGAGAATTAAAAATAGTAATTCATGTCGGTAGAACATGTGAATGTATTCCTCCTTTTTTTTTTTTTTTTTTTTTGCTACAGGACTGGTGGCTCCTGCTCTTTGACCAAAGAGTATTCCCTTCTCCATATCCTGGAGACTGATCAATAAATTGCTCACTGAGTGGGTGATTCATTTGACTGACTAAATGTGAACCTTACAGTTTAGCAGTCTGTGTGTGAGCAAATCTCTCTTGGGTTCCTTTATGTTCAGCAATGGTATAGGTAATGATATTTCAAAAATGTAGTAACAGATAATGAAATTAGTAGAATGATGTCAGTTGCACCTAACGTGAGCAGGATGTGATTGAACTTGGAATGAAAATATTTGTGTTTAAAATGTATGTAACAGTTCAAGTGTACAACAAAATGTACTGGAGACAAAACTGTCAAGGGAGATGTGTTTTGTGTATTGTATCACGTAACTCACATTTTATAACACTTGGAATAGTTTTCGTTTCAGCTTTCTGGAAGCAGCTGAGATGATTGTGCTTCACTAGATAAAAATATAACTATGAAGACTTCTGCTGAACCTTTAGCAGCAGTAGAGCACATATTTCAGCATTCCATGCCTGAGTTCCTTATTTATAGAGCAGAGGTAAAACTTCCTTTGTCCATTTGTTAAAGTAGTGATTTTATGTGGACGAGCAGTAACAACAAGTGAGATTGTAAACTATTCCAGTCATCTGAGATTAATTTATTGCCAGATTAAATAAAATAAAGTAACAAATCAAT
>JAUBNY010000897.1:1296818-1311509 GCA_032275445.1 Crypturellus soui
TGTTGAATGTCACTGCTGAATGTTACAGACTAAGCACATTTCTCACAACCATAGCTACTTCTTAAACACACAGACATCCAAGCACAGTAACCCACTTTCTGCTGCTACGGCCAATCAAATTACCATTCCCTGCTGTGCTCCCAAGACCTGCCTCTGATTAGCATCACCAATTTCTTCCTTGCTGCAAAGGGTCAGGTTTAGAAGGCTGACAGAAACCAATGTAACATTGGCAGCTGCTCATTACTCCTTAAGTAGCTCCATTACTTCTAAAACCAATTTCAGAACTTCCCTTCTCTTTGCATTCTAAATCCCACTTCACTTTAGCAATCAATATTTCATAATTTTAGTTTAGTTTTATTTTATTTTATTTCTTTATTACAACCACCTTTCCCGCTGAGCACGATTTACTTTAGCACATTAAATGAATCACAATCAATTTTGCTTCTGCTATCACTTATGTTGTATCTGATCACAGGTGAAAAACACTAGAGAGGGCTAAAACCAGGAAGGTTTCTTAGCCTATAACTGGTCCTGATGCAAGTAGTTCATTTATCTTACCATACAAGACCTAATCTAGCCACACTGTGCACAGTCAAAACCTCTGTTGGATGAGTCAAGACAACGTTTCCTCTTGAGTAAGCCGATAGCTTGTCTCAGCTGGGTAGAATGATACAGTGTTCCTGCAAGATCTACTCTTAGAAGCAATCACCAATGATAAATATTAGACCACAAAGTTAACTAGCCCTGTCTAGCAGGGGGCTGACTTTCCAATTAAGCAGCATCTGTTTCTTTCCACAGTCACAAAGCACATACGGAAACAGTACCAGCTTCTGTGAGTGTCTCCAAATCCGCCCCATACTTGAGCTCGGAATCATAGACATATTTTGTCCATATTTTGCTTCTCCTTTGGTCCTTATCTCTGTGCAATATTTAACATCTCTCCACTGACTGTAGACAGCTACAATTGAAAGGGTATCTCCAGCTCATCTTTAAAACTTGAGTCTGCCAAGGTGCATCAGGGATTTGGGGCATCTAAAGAAAGGGCAAAGTATAAATGATGGATCTACCATCATGCACATCATCCAGCTTTTTCTGCCAGAATTGAGATGAAGCTGGAGGCACAAGCTTCTGAACACTGCTCCGGTCCTGGATTTTCATAGCATTTGCAGAGTGCCCCTACCTCTTCATTTTAGAAGAAACTCCCCAGTGACCAACAAGCTGCTGAGACTTCACTGGAGACAGGATTTGGAGCTTAATGAGCACAGATTCAGCAAAGCATGAGCAACTAATGATGTAGATTGGAAACCTCATATTGTCTAGTACACTGCCAGGTGTCAATTGTGATGCTGGTTGTAAATTAATATCATGTCAGAGTAAATAATCTGGTGTCTGCTGTCTGAAAAAAATAAAACAACTGACTTCATTAGGAGAGGGTTCATCCCAGGGGAATGCATTTTATACACTATACAGAGATTTTTTTTAACTTGGTTTAGAAGGGAAAAAAATCCTGCCATCTTGCAGTGAAAATAACCAAGGGGAACAGATGTACTGTAGCATATAACAGAGATCAGCAGAGAACAGAAGGGCAAAATACCAGGAAACACACATTAGCTAGGAAGTTGCCACCTCTGGACCTTTAAGCATTACAAGATCATAACCATTTCTATTCCTCGCCCCGACAACACATGAATGCTAAAAAAAACAGAGTGAAAATACATTATACTCCAGCTTAAATATTGAGAGTGTCTAACTACAAGAAACTCAGGATCAAGGTACTCTCTGATTTGGCTCTCCTCTTTCTCATGAGCCCCCATCCAGGAGCCAACATTCCCACTCTATTGACCCTTCAAGAATTTATGCCCTGTTCAAGTCCTGTGCTCATCTTTTCTGACCACCCAGAATCTCAGAAACATTATCTGCAGACATTTCACTGAACTAAATACAAGCCCAAGAGAAATTTCATTTTTGGACAAGCTGCCTTTTACTGACTAAGGAAAACCTAGTGCTTATCTTTAAGCTGTGCTTTCATCCCATGTGTATCTATTTTCATGTACACACATAATACCCATCACCCATTTATTCAGGTCTTTCCACTTCTGATTTAAATCACTAACAGTCTCAGTCTAATAACAGTCCCAGAAAGCTGTCTTTCTAAACTCCTACTCGGGTGTAAAGACCCTATGACTGATGTTCTGATCCTGCAGAATGTTCTTCACCCTGTACCTTCATCTTGCACCTCACTGAGGGTGAGGTTGAGTCCTTCATCTCTGTGCACCAAACTGTTCCAAGTGCTCATGAAGATGAAACCACAATTCCTTTTCTCTTGAGGAACTCAGTTATCTCTGTCTTTATTATCTGGCAAGGAAGAAGGAATGAGATATTTCCAACCTTGCACAAAGCACTTGGGCACACAAAGATCTCTGGGTGCAAGGCTCTTTGGAAATGAAGGGTGTCATCAGCCTTAAAGGAGATTGATTGGGACTGACTGGGAGAAAAAATGCATCAACAACAGTTAAAAATTTCTCTGTTTTCCTTTTTCTTTCTTTTCTGTTTTTTTTTTTTGTCTTTGACTGCTGTGACAGGTAGCAGAGGTGTGCTATAGTGTACGTGTTACTATGATAAACGAATGCAGTCATGTGTAAGGTCTTAGTCTGAGGCATTATCAACTGAGACAGGAACGTATAATTGCTTTGGAAATCCCATTACAAGGGGGCAAGCTGAAGCACGTTCTCTAACAGAGTTGCAAAAATCATGAAGTCTGATTGAGGTTCATTTTTAAATAATGCTCCTCACAGAGGAGGAGAATAACAAGGCAACCCCATTGCCCGCATGTCCATCGCACACGACCATCATGGGAAGAAGAACTGCTGCCCAGCAAGAGATGAGAGGATTACAATGGCTAACGGTGTATGCTCTGAACATCCTTTGAGACTTATTATTGACACTTCCTGTGGCTTATTACAAAAACTGCTGCACTGATTCTCGCCAAATCATCCCCATTTCATTGGAAGCCATGGAAAATACTTAAAGTTGCATTCCTAGAGCTGTAGCAAACACTGCTATTGGGTTCTTATATTTCCCACATGTAGGTCAGCCTCTCAGTAGTCTTGCTTTGCTTCTGCCTAAGCTATATTTCCTATTTCTTCTCTGTTCAGACTGTCCATTAAAACATCTGACAGGAGAGATACTATTCTATTTTTGCTATGTCTTGCAGTAAAGATATTAGAAGCTTATTACTTCCTTAATGTGGTAAGAGCTGAATCATATGATTTGAGACTGCTATTTTCCTTGGTAATGTCTTGTTAGAGTTCTTGGTAATGTCACATTTAATTGAGCCCTGTAGTTTTACACTGTACAATGTCATCATCACAGAATTTTCATACTGAAAGTGCATCATTTCATATCCAGCTTTAAACACTTACTTTCAGTGGGAGAGATCATTTTAATCACTACAGCCTAATCCAGAAAGGCACGTTTACAATAGCTAACAGTCCTGTTGGACTGACTGACAGCAAGATATATTTCATAAATCAGAATTTTTATCTTGGCCTTCCGCAACAAATTATCCCTGGCCTTGCTACATGGCCCTTCTCATTCTAAACTGCTAAATGGTGGGAACTGTGCGCTCAGCTGTTGCTTGCAAACCAATTAGACATTTCTCCTTCCAATGGTTGCATTTCATGGCTCTGTGTATACCACATATTACTTTTAAAATCAGAAATAAACAGTCATCTCCCTGATATGAAATAGATTTTCCACCAAACAGAAAAGTAGAACTTTTCACTTTTCATGTGTGTTTTATAAAAAGATTAGATTAGACAGACAGAAATCTCCTTTGACACAGCTGCTTGTTTGTAGCAGAAAAGAAGGAAGAGAAAAATGGAAATGTGGATTGCTCATGTATGTGAGCTCTAATAACTGTAAATAAAAGAAAAGAAAAAGACAACAAGAGCAATGGATAGGTTTGGAAGCATGTATGTCTTCCTATAGTCAAGCCAATAATTTTCAGATTTTTTTTTCCAGGTTTCCTATTTTGATTAAAAGTCACAAATTAGGCAGTTTCACCTTGGATTCATCTGAGTGAATCTTTGTAGAGTCGCACTGAACATCGTCCAAGTTTTAAATGAAAGTGAGTGAATGTATTTGTGGATGGTCTTGCATGGTTTCAGCTCAAAACCCAGGCAAAATCCCTGTGATTTTTGCCAAGTCTTTCTTTCAGACCCTAGAATTAATTTAAGCTGTGTTTGTAGGATGAGCATTTACAAAGTTCAAAACTGATTTTGCAGGTTAGTACCTCTGGACAAGACATGGGACAATATCCACGTATTACAGATACAAAAGCCCTCCTCTATGCAGTCTTGTGCAAATACTAAGTTTTCAAAATATTACAGCAGAATGGAGATGAACTTCAGAGTTGGAAACTATTCTGTGGATGGATGACTAAGAACTGAATTACAGGAAGAACAAAATATCTATGGAATTGCAAATATATAATACACATATATGTATACACAGATTACAGATTACTGCAACTGTGTCTGTGCGTACATGCATATGTGTATCCCTGTGTGCTTGTTAGTGCTAATTTTATCTTGATTGAAAACCTAATATTTTCAAAGAGAGAATTTGGGGCTTCAGTTCTTTAGAAGCTAAGACGGTTCTGCTTGGGTTCACCCTCCACCCAAATAAAGTAGTATTATTCCATTAAAATATCCCTTCAGTCAAAGAAAACATTTCTATCAAAAATCATTTATGTAGAAGAATTTTCAACTGGTGCTATTTATTACAGCTAGCACAATAATAAAACTCCCATACCAACAGTGCTCATTAGTTGTTATTACTTAGCTATTACTTTTATTGCTCCAGCTGTCTAGGTGTGTTACAGAAGTGGTGGGATGAGAGTCACCCTTTCCATGAGGACTTTCTATTTCAAACAAAGACAATAAGATGTTATAAGTAACAGGGAGCAGCACAAGGAAATAATGAAGTTAAGCCACTAGCCTGAGGCAGGTCAACATTTTTGAATAGTTCAGTAGAGTATTTGTGGACTCTGCGTCCTGTTAACAAATACATGTCTATATGAGTGATCTAATATTTAACCATGTTTTGGAAGAAGTGTGTTTGAAAAAGAGCCTGTTGGGTTTGGAGGAGAAGAGAAATTACATGTCAGACTGAATCAAGAAAGTGATTATCAGCATAATTATGTCCTTCTCTAGAGATAGGAAACATGATCAGGAGATGGCTGTTCTGATAGCCTGGGAAGGAAAATAGACAAGAGTCATTGACTCATTTTTACTGTAAATGAAGCTTGACAGAGGATATAAGACCTCTCAATATATCAGTATGAATCACTAGGCCATAACCAGGCTGCTATTAGCTGGTAGCAAAGCTTTCCACTAAGCATTCTGATGTTGCTTTTCTGACAAGTTAAATAAGAACGTGGCAAGATTGGAAACCAAACCATGGCTTCATGGTTAGAAGCAAACCTGTCCCAAATTTAATCTCACTCACAATATAGTAAGGAATATTCTCACTATAGGAAAATGGAAAAGGTAGATGTAGGTAAATTCCAAAGTCTTGCCTTATTTCAAAGAGGATTAGCTTCCTTGCTAATGTCAGGAAAAAATGAAAGGATTTGATATCAGCCTGTGCCAGAACAGAGTCATTGTCTTCTTTATGAATTAGGAGACTAGCTGATAGGCACCACACATGGGTGAATGTGGGACTCAGGAAGGTCCAGCCCATAGAAGAGGGTTTGCTCTGGGGTGTTCCCCAAGAGTTTAGGAACCCTGGTTGCACCACGGCTGGAGTCACCACATTGTGGAGTTACTGTAGACATCCGATGAGTGATGAGTGATGAGCACACATAGTCAGTAGAAGGGAAGTGACACTGTGACTCACACTCTAAGCGTCTCTGCACTGTCAAATTTTGCACTGAGTATTTGTTGCATATCCCTACTGTTATTTGTTGACTGTGCGTGATGTTATCTGTTGACCATCCTGTTAAGCATCCTGTTGGTATCCATACTCTTATTGACTGAGGCCATCTGTTCTGTTGTGTAACCATGTTCTGGCATCGGTCGGCCAGATAATGAGCTAAACCTAGGAAGGTTAAAATCAAGTAAACCACAAACCTCTGGTGTGGATTCAGACACCCCAACACCTGGTCTGCAGAAAAAACTATCTACCCATTAACAGGGATGCCCCTAATGCCAACTTCCAGGGACAATCTGAATTATCTTTGCTCAGCTTGATCATAGTGAGAATAATAAGGTGAAAATGGATTATAAATTAGCTCTTATAAATTCTTACACTTGACAAATGATGATCTCAGTGCAACTAACCCTGAAGTACAAGGGAATTGTAGATGCCCCTCTGGTGGTGCATCACAAGAGCTGAGATAAATATCATTCGGCTTGGATGAGGTGCCTCTTGGTTAGGTGCAAAAGAGTAGTGCAATTCCCATGGCTTTGGTTTGCCATGGGAATTTGGTTCTATCCAAACCATATCTTTGGCCCAGATCACATCCTATGTAGCTAGCTGGATATATTACACCAACCTGAGAACACTTCCTGAGAATGAAACCTGGCTAATCCTATGTTTCCTAAATTTCTCAGGATATTAGATCAGATATATATGTATAAATATTTTCAATAAGCAAAGTACTTTGCCAGGATCTCAATGATTCTTTTGTTATTATTTCTATGCAGGAGCCCTGCTGTTAGAAAATAGCATATCTCAGTCAATAAATAAATCAGAAATGAAGAGTAGAAAAGATTAATTATATAGAATTGGAACATATATGGATTCATATAAGTTCCTTATTTTAATAGGCAGTCAGCCAGCACTATAACATTTCCAGCAAACATGGCTGGCTTTAATTAATTAATTTCTTAATAGTCTCTAATAAAGATTCAAAACAATCAAACCCTTACTACTTCAAACTGATTAGTTTTAGAGATGAGTGATTTTGATTGTCTTGAGAGTGAACAAATCCAACTGAAATTCAGGAATTTACTCATACAGAATTCCAAGTATCATGTTGTGTCTTTTTTTTTTTTTCTTTTTGGAGGTGGGGGGTGGGGAGAAGAGATTTGATTGTGTATTTGATGGAAAATAAAGGAGGAAGCATAAATAGAAAAAAAAAGTAGATAGGAGTAATGGGCAGGTGAGTGAAATAAAAAGATATAAAAGACTTTGTATGGAAAGAACAAATATAAAGACGGATGAATAGAGTTTATAGTCAATATTTGACAGCCCATGTACTTCCAAAATGTGCTTAAATGACACAGGAATGTTCTCAGTCCTGCTTTCTTAAATTAAATAGCTGGGAAGGAGTATATTTTTTAAAGATTTTTAAAGATTTTTATGTCCTTTGTCCCTATAAAGTCACTGAAAATTTAGAAACTTACATATGCTTAATTATGGTCTTCATAACTTTCAAGAAGATACAGGCTTTTTATCACTTATTCAGTTTGATCTTTTTTTCTTGTCAGCTGTGGAACTGAATCTCCATTAAATTTCCACAAACCATTTTGTTCTTGCAGCTTTCTGCTCACAAAAGCTAATGAAAAAAGTTTAAATGACCAAAAAAAAAAAAAAGCACAAAGGAAATGAAAAATAGAATCACAACACTCTACACACACACACACACACACAAAAAAAAAAAAAGAAAAGAAAGAAAAGGCACCAGAATGCTTTAAGCACCACTGAAGTCAAAGAAACTGAAAACAAGTTAAACTGGTTCTAGAATTTCTGAAATATTTGTTAAATCAGAGACAGATGTAAAAGAACACACAAAAAAGCAGACTGATGATTCCCCAACTGTAATCTAACTAACGATTCATAAAACCATACAAAGTGGTCCCCAGTTGATCTGTGGAGACTTGTAATTTCAAAAAAAAAAAGTGTATAATAAGAGTTGGGAATGACTGTGTTTAGGACGTGAATGAATGTGCATTGTGAGATGAGATCAAGTGAAATAAAAGAGAAATAAAATAGAATAGGAGAGGAAAACAGTGGGGCGAGGCGTAGTAAAAAGGACTTAGAGTGGGAGTGGGATGATTTACATCCACAGGTCAGCTATACATGGTGTCCACTTTCAACAAATATTCCTCCTGCATCAGGAGATCTTACTATTCATTATCTTCCAGGACCCTTCTACTCTACCATTTCACCTTGGTGTTTGCTAAAAACAGCTAGAGTCTCAGATATGGAAAAATCATTTCATAAATGCTAAATGATATTTTGCTAAACTGTCTTCCTCAATATTGCACAAAACAAGCACACTACAAATCACCTGTAGTAACCAACCTTTTGAAGTCAGTGGAGCCAATTGCTTAAGTACATGCTTGAATCAGGACCTTCCTCTTATGTCTAATTATTTCCATTTGTTCATCTGTGGACATTCTATTCTAGTTTAAAAATGGCACTCCATTGTACACAGGCACAAAAATTGTTGTCAGCTACTGATGCTTCATAAAAAAGAAGAATGATAATATCTGTGGTAGGAAAGTAATGACAGCTATAGTAACATTGTGACTCAGAGAGTAAGTATTAAAGAAACAAGGTAATGACAAGTTCAAACTTTTTTTGAGAATAGGAGATTGATGTTCCCTGCAGTGAGTTTCACTGAGGGTACCTGTCCTAAAATGTCCAAGGCAGCACCAAAGATGATCCTTAATCTGGACAAGGCCTTATGCTGAGATCCTAGCTCAGTCCTTGACTCAGATGTAGCTATCTAAATTGTGTATATTCTGAAGTTTGACTTCCAGGTTCACAAGGATAAATGGAATCTTCCCATTTAGATACAATCTGGAATTTAGAAGAAGGAAGTCTCTGCTCATTTGTAACCATCTCAGGGAGAATGAAGTTATTGAGCATTTACAGAAAAATATTCTATCTTAAGCCACCGTTTTTTTCTTTCCTAAGGATCCCAAATCAGCAAACTCCATTGCATCAAGCCTATCTGTACCAGTTACCAAAAAAGGGTCTGCTGTCATTCATTTTAAATGCCAGTTTGGTACCATTTCTTAGTGGGCATTCTCATAGAGGCTACTTGCTAACAGATGCAACTGGTTCTTTAGTGTGCATCATCCAGTTTTAATTAGCACTTACCTGCATCAGTTATCTTTATGCAGCTAATTCACAGATGCAGCAACCCGTGTATTATTTCACTGAACTGAAAGATCCATTTATGCCAGTCCCACTGCCTAGTATTCGCAACAGAAGAAATATTGACTTAGTAGGGGTGGCTTTTGTTTGTCTGTTATAACTCTTACAATTGCAGTAATTTAGGTCTCCACTGGAAGAATTTGATCTTTTCCAAAAATGAAGGATATGGTGAGGAAAAAAAAATAGTCCTAATTAGTGACTATTTCTGGACAGCTAACAGAGTAATGAGCCTCATTTAGGTTCTATTAAGGGCATAGTCGGGGTTCAGTATTTTTGAGGATAAAAAGAGAACTTTTAAACAGGAGGAGAAAGGATTTCAGTAGCCTCTATTGCAAAACAAAAACAAAACAAAAAAGAAAATGAAGAAGAATTAATAGATGCTAATACAAAATGAGGAAGAAATAATAATAACAATAAAAGTACAGATTGTGACACTAATCATATCAGGTCTTTCTAAAGGCCCACATAACCCAAAAGAGTGTTGCTAAATGGTGGCCACTAGTGGACATTTTTGAAAATGAGGACTAAAAGCAGCTATTACTGGCCCAGGTCAAAGATGTCAGGTCAAGATGTGAAATCTTCATCCTTGGAAGTTTTCTGGACTCATCTCGGCAGGCCACAGCTGACCTTGTATGGGCACTAGTCCCACCGAAGTGACAGGCTGGACTAGATGTCCTCCAGAGGTCCCTCCTACCAACAGTTCTTGAATCATGGCATGATATTTTGCCGGTGTATGACCCCACCTCTCCATGATTTATTATGGCTCAAGGATTTCTTGAGCCAAAGGCAACATATTCTTATTTAAGGCCTTTAATGATTTTTTCTTTCATTATTTTTTTTTCCCAGTATTGAAGATGAGAAGTAATAACACAAGCATTCAATCTTCAAAACACAGTCAAATGTTTTCCACAGCATTTCTACTATGAGATGAGCTGGCCTTTGAACCTACACAAACATGATGGAAGAAAAGGGTTCTCCAGGCCTTTTTCCACTTTCTTTTATGCTTCAAAAAATATGTTTCCCAAGTGTTGACTCTGTGCTCCAAGCACATTTCCCAGTAGTCAGGAATTGCAAGTGACACTTTCTCTGATAACCTGAGGGGGTGTGAGGGAGCTGCATGACAAGGCACTAGGAGTTTTTGCATTTATGTTCTTTTGCTTTTTTATTATTATTATTTCACTTCCATTGCAACAATAAGTCATTAACTGTCACCAGTATCACTCCCTGAGGGTAGCTTGTTTTGCAAAGTTGCTATCCCACTGTATCCCACTTGCAAAACAATGTAAGAATTTGTGGTGGTTACCAGCTTTCCTTTTGTATTAATTCTATTCTTACTTGTGGCTTAAGCCATTATTGCTCACTCCAGCTCTGGAGGCAGGAGGAAGCAATTAGCCACTGTCAAGCACATGGGAAGGAAATTGATGTTGTCAGTACTGACAAATGGAAGAAGACGCTCTCTCAGCCACAGATTGATTTAAGTCCCACACACGCTCTTCAGGTCCCACAAGTCCACCTGGAGGATTAACTGAGGGCTAGAGTGTCATTGGGATTATCCAGCCAGTATCAGGGCTGCACTGCACAAATATCTGTACAAGCACACATACTCTAGCACATATTGACATCTGTGATTTTTTTATTATTATTATTTTGTTTGCTTTTGTCATGGGGGAGGCCATGAGCTGATTGCAGCGAAGTGGCTCCATAACACGTTCTATCTCCCAAAATTTCAGTGTTGTGTCCACTGCTGTTTACAGGTCTTCATTTTCTCATGCTCCAGAAGTTTCTCTTTGACTGCTGAATCATGAACTTCAGGGAGGTAGTTTTGTCATGCTCAAGTCCCTTATAAATAAATCTTGTTATTAGCAGACCAGAAAAAAAAAAAAAAAAAAAAAAGCCTGTCAGCCCAAGGATGGTCTTAGTAAAGATCGACTTCTACTCACACCCAACCCTAAGGGCTTTATCAGGCTACCAACTATGCTAACTACCCAAAACTCCCACTTTTTGTCATACTTCTAGCCAACAGTCATGTCACACCCTTCTCTTTTCTGGTCTTGGTCATGGCATCTGTGAGAATCCTGACAGCAGGCAGCAGCTGGTGGTTCATGACTGCTGCTCCTGGTGCCAGTAATGACTGTCCTCCTGGTACCTGGTGCCCAATATCTGCCATACCTACCTGCTGTGTTATGTTTTATCTTTAAGCTATAAACTCTTTGGGGTTGGATCTCCTTTGAAATGTATTTCTGCAAGGCCAAACACAGTAAACTTTTACTTTTAAAGTCCCAGGCTGGTGTCATTTGACATACAGAGAGGAATAAATAACAATATATATATATTTTTTTTCCTAAGCAGTGAGAAAACCAATATCAGGGTGAGTAATATTCTTAGAGAGGCATGAGTCTGTTCTAACCCTGATAGAATTTATGACTTATAAGAGACTAATAACTTTTTTGTAATTTTCAAAAGACAAAAAGCTATTCCAGCTGGAAATAAAATATTAAGTGGAGTGGGCACAGCAGCTGAACTGGGGCATTAGTCACACCTGGTACCTAAGATTTTGCTTTTCTTCCCAACAATATGAGAGTGTTGGACACATTCAGTATGTGATATCTATTTCCCCAGTTGCTCTTTAATAACTACTGCTATATAACTTTTTTTCTCTGGATAGAAAGAGTAATTCTCCTGTCCATCACACAAGATGTAACTGCACGTAGAGAAAATAAAAGCATTGGTATTACAGATACATCTTTTGTTGCACTTATTTCCTTCAGTGTCAGTTCTCTTTTCACTATATCCCTCAGCAACAAGTGCTAGTATTAAATAAGCATTTAAATCTTAGATGGAAACTAAATATCTCGACTTTTGCAATGCCACAGCAGTTACTGCTCATTCCACCTCTTGTCATTATACCTGACTGTTTGAAATAAAGTGGTTTCAGATGGTGCCATTCCCCCAAATGGTAGTTTGTCTCACAAGAATTAAAGTTATAAAATCCAAAACACTGCAACCCAAACAAGCACATTCTGGGTCAGGATGCTGAGTGTTGTGAGAAACCAGGAACTGGCAGTGAAAAGCAAATTAGACCTGGACATGCACTACAGACAGCTCAAAGCATCAACACTAAGTTCAGCATTTGGGGCTCACAACATGGCTGGAATCTTTTCACCAACTGCAAGCATACACAAGCAGGAAAATAAATAAATTACTAAACCAAATGAATTTCACAGAGATAAAAAAAAAATAGAGATTGTGGCTTTGGAAAGAGTGACTAGCAAAGGAGCAAAGGAAGCTACACACACACAAAAAATACAACCTGCATTTTAGTTAACTCTTCTAAAATTACCTCATTAGTACCTTCACCTTTAAGAACCTACACAGCAGATGAATGAATTACTGTTTATTTGTTGGGACTTTTTTGGTGTTTTTTATTAATCGACAACTTGCTGGCTACATATGTAAAAATCCATGCGTTCAGTGGAATTATCTGAGGACTTTCAACACCCATTTATCTCCAGGAAAGATACAGAGAGAGAGAAATGTTATTTTTTCATTTTACTGAGAATGCAATAGAGACAAAGTCATGACTGGCACTTCAGCTGTAAATTCACACCAAAGCAAACATAGAAATACCTCTCACATCCTTTTTCCTGGCTTCTGCTTTTTTCTTATCGTGCTGATCTCATTATGGTGCCACAGTCCTGAACAGCATCACAAGGCGGAGCTGGCAGGGAAGACAACTAGGATAGAGACCGGCACATTAAGGAGATGCTACTCTCCTATATATATGTAAGTATAGTGTGTATCACTGATGGAAACTGCCATTCTTCATGCTCAGGCCTGGATAGCACAATATTGTAATGAAAAATATGACATTTAAGCTAAGATATCATCCTGGGATGGGTCAATGAGGTGTTTTCTTTATTATTTTATATTAATATTTATATTATTTTAATATACATTTATGTATTTATTTCGAATCCTAAAAACTGAGTTTGCCTATTCATAAGATCTTGCAGCGTTTCACTTTACAGGAAGATACTGAGATCATTGCAAAAGCATTTCCTATGCTACTGTAAATAACTCCACTTCAATATTCATCAGCAAACATGGACTAATACAAATATATTACATAAAGGCTGTTTGTGATTCATTAGAACTTATTTGATCCTAGAACTCAGTTAAAAATATCCACTGTTTATTTCCAAAATACTTTTTTCATAGTGTGGAAAAAAATGATAAAATCCAAATCATCCTGTGCAATATATCTTTACCACCTGCATTCACAATAGTTTTGGTCTAGTATGAAGGAAATCAATAGGAGTTCTTTCATCGATTCCATTATGTGCTGGATCAGACCTGCAAAATATTATGCATCAATGTGAATATATTACAGGCACTCGAATCCCACTTCTGCAATAGCTGCCTTTTATCACAGCCTTTTAGAAAGGACAGCATAGCATGTCAGTTTGAAAGACTTTGGGTTTCTGTTCATACTCACTTAAGCATAAACACCTGTAATTTTGTGATTTCTTTTGTTTGTTTTTCTTAATTTCTTGAGTCCAGCAGTACACTGAAACTTTGTTCCCAAGTACGTTCCCCTTTCTGTAACACCGTTGCTCTTGTCACACTGTTGTCATTAATTGAGGAACATCCTGGAGGTCTTGGCACCACCAAGACCTCAATTTCCTCTTCGCAGCACCCAAGATTCACTTTCTCCCTCTAAGCTGCCACATAAAAGTCTCCTGAACTTCTTTAACTCCAATGGAAATGTCAAAGTTCTGGGGAGTATTCCTATTGTAACATAAAACTAATAAATATCAGAATAGAGGAATGTGAGCTTTAGAAGGAAGTGCTCATTAACGGGGTTTGTCCTAAGTCCGTGTCCTAAATGAACAGGTTTTAAGGTTTGGGAAGTTATTGTTGTGTAAGGGTGAAGGGAATTTGGGGAGAACAGGGACAAAGACAGTATGGATTAAGAAGAAAAAACTTGGTTGGGGACAAGGGTTCAACTTTAATACAAGAAATCTTCACTATGGATACCTGATATAAGCACCAGCCATTACATTACAGGAACCTAATTGATTGAAATTGATTTTTGATTTAATTGTTCTTTTTTTGATTTAAACTTTTGCTCATTGCTGGCCATATGGTGAAGAACAAAACTTGTCACAGAGCTGAGATAGCTGTTCACAAGCTAGATGAATTAGGACCTGTCTACTGTCACAAGATGACAGAAATTAATTAATTAAATAAATAAATGTCCTGATAAACAATTAGAGAGTGAATTTACAAATAAGCAGTCATTACAAGCAAGTTCGCTGCCTGAGGATTTCCCAGAGGAATTTCACTGGGTGAAAAAAATTAAGATAAAAAAAAAAAGTGATTGGAGCTCTATAATCTCACTGGAGTCACAGAAGTAACCTGTAAAAACATAAAAACATAAAAACATTTTTCTTTCTTTCTTTCTTTCTTTCTTTCTTTCTTTCTTTCTTTCTTTCTTTCTTTCTTTCTTTCTTTCTT
>JAUBNY010000897.1:1325309-1343296 GCA_032275445.1 Crypturellus soui
GCATAGCATAGCATAGCATAGCATGGTGTAGTATGTCAATACCAGCATGAATAGCCACTTGTGTCTATAGTTTGAATGTAACATCCCATGATCATGGTTGGATTTCTGGATCTGGACCTGTTCATGTACAGTCATTTTGAACTTCTCTGGATTGGTGAATGTAAACATCATTAACACTGATGGAGAGGCTCCTAATGGGAAAAGAAAATGCAAATAAGTCATGTAGTACCTTTTTTTTAGGGGGAGGGGAGATGATTTTTGTTAACAACTTTCTTAAATAGCCTTCTGTCTCAGAAAGACTTATGGGTACCCTGTCCAGCCTGTTCATAACATGGATATACTTTTAAACTCCATCCTGTCTCTGAACATCCAAAATATTCTGTTTCTCTGTAATAGTAAGCCAATAATGTCTTCTCTTCCTTCAAGATATCCCCCAGAGATAAAATTCAACAGCAGTCAGGTATCCTGTTTCTGTACTGGTTCATCTGACACACGACATGGATCAACTCTAAAAGAATAGCTTGCTATTCTTAGGGCTTGCTTTTCATCAAATTCTGATTGTTACATCTTCAAAATCTCTCTGATCACTGTGTGTATCCTTCACTTCTGTTTCTACTTCCTCAGTGTCCATAAGTCATCTTCAGGGCCGAGGTCCATCAGTCCTGTCCTCTTTAACTGGTTCTCCCCTCTCCAAATAATAATTTCAGCCTTTCCTTTTCTTATTGTCCTGACTTAAAGTCACAAAAATAAAACATCTTTTCTCTTGACCAGATGAGTGTCTGTAGCAAAAGTCATAACAGTCAATCTATAACTCCCAGCTTTCCAAAAACTCCAAAGATGGGGCCTACAGATTTCTTTCATGTTTCTAAGCAGTAAACAACCCTCTGCTCACAATCCATGCCTTTCTTCCCTCACATATGCTTTAAAGTTATATATATATTACTATTGCATGTTTTTCTGGTTATGCTTTTGACTGAAAGATTCTCAAATGTGCAGTTGTAAGGTTTTTTGCTTTGTTTTGTTTTACCAAGATTCTCTCTAATTTAAGGATCAGAAACTAAAGAACAGGCAAGGAAGGACTGCAACTTTGATATAAGATCTGGCTTTCAATAAGATAACTAATCATTGAGCATCCAGAAGAGCCTTTGAATACACTTGGCTACTTCTCAGCAGTTTGCTTCAGCCTCTGTCTTTTAGAGGTGAACATCTTTGGAAAATCTGAAAAATCCAAGTACAAACGTGGAATAAAATCCATCGACTTTCTTCAGTTGAAGGCACAGTCAGTTTTTATCATGAGTCCAGGCTTTCAAAAAAAAATCTTTTGTGTTGCTATTATCCCCATGAAGCTTTATACATATATATATATATATATATATATATATATGTATATGAATACCACATACTCGCATCCTCTCAATCAATGGAACTGATAGGGTGTAGTTATTTTGCGTGGAGTAATATCTAAGAGTTGTAGTGTTGTTTTTATAAGTCCTGTATTATTTATATCAAATTTTCAATGAAGCTTTATGTTAAACATCTGTAGCTGAAGACAATTTGTTTATATTTCATATTGTCTCTCATCATTTTGATGAAAAACACTGCTGTTGGCAGCTACAGCACTAAAACAAGGTAAGAATCACATCATATATAACAAAACTTTTTTCTCTTTTTTTGATGAGTAGCTTTGTATCGTTTATGAGGTGGAAGAAAATAACATGAGAAGAGATTTCAGGCTAAAAAGAAAAACATTTGTGAAAATGTTAGCATAAAAAAAGCAGTATCAAATTGAGCAAAATAATTCAGAATCTATTCTGGAGGTTATCATGTGAAATGTCAATCCTGAGTTTTCAATAGTACAAATTATTTGATTAAGTTCCCAGGGAAACTATAGTCTGAAAAGACTTCAAATAAACCTATTTTTAAGTTAAAATTGCTCGGTATATAACTTCATAATTTTCTAGGATGAATCTTACACATAGAAGCTGTTGCCCTATAGTAGTTGTAGTTCTTGCTTATCTCTTGCTTATGTAGACCAGTTTAGCATGCTCCTTGCAAAGACACCATTCCCAGGATGTTCCCAGAGTATGAAAGAAGCATGATACAATATTTTACTTGACTGAGGGGAGATTTTTGACTGGGACCATCAAGATCATGTCTTAGAAGAAATAAAGCCATTTCTAATTCTTCAAGGTGATGAGTGAAAATCAACCGAAAAGGTTTTTTATCAAATGAAGATGCAAATTAAGATTAAGCTATTAACCAGGCACAGTTAATAAACAAAATAAGTGTTTAATTTTCAGAACATTCTCAAAACATTCACCATTTGCAGAGCAGTAATATGCATTTCATACTATTCAAAAAACAATGTGTTTCTTTTGAGAACATCAACAGTCTATCTACGTATCTAAAGGATAGTTTTGAAATGATAAATCAGTATCTCTGGCTTTCCATCATTTTTTTTCATTTAATTTATGTCCATCTTTAAAACTGAAATAAGACTGACTTCTCGGTAAGCATATTTTATTAATGCTTTAGAGCTTACATTTCTAAAGTTAGAAACTTATATTAATATTTAGGAACTTAATATTTAGTCTTCCAAGTCTGAAACTTTTTGCATAATTAGGATTTCGCACAGTCACAAATGAAGTTGGTGGCAGTTCAGAATACAAATCTCCCAGTTCCCAGGCCTGCAGCTCGTCTTTTTGCCCTAAGATTGATACAGTTGCTTTATACAATGAGTCATAATTACTGTCAGTGAAAAATATCAACTATAAAGGAAAGTATGTTCCTTAGCTGTCTCATTACATCATATCTCATTGCATCAGTTTTCTCAAATTAAGGCAGAGGCTCATGTCAAAATGTTATCATCTACCTGCTAAAAAGAAAAAAAAATTGATGGCAAATGCATCCCATACACCCTGCTAACACTTGTCATATAGTCTTATGCAGCTGTAAGAAAAGGAAATGATAACACATACCCCAAAATGTTATATTTCATCTGGTTTCCAATAGCAACACCGTCCGTTGCCTGTATGGTCAAGCATGACTTGTGCAAAACTGCACATCATTTTATATTACATAAAAGACACACAGGACCTTCTACTACACCGAGCCTTGTCACCAACCCTGCTTTACAAACAAACCTGTTGCTTTCTCCAACCCCTTGACTATGTTTATCACTATTAATTGAACTTGTTGTAGCATGTTGTAGCATGTACTCAAGGACAGCCATGATCCACCTTCTGGTCATCAATTGCCATCCTGAGAGTGTTTGGGACACAACTACTTGATTTTCCCGTAATGGTGTGTCACCTGTAACATAAGAAAAGAAAACCAGGGTGATTGAGCTGACTATTGTTGACCACGTGATATTGTGGCAAGCAGTTATGAGTGTAAAATGGGACATGTGCATCAAGCTGGTGAAGCCATTCTAATGTCTAGTCCATCCACACTGAAGTGAGAATAATACTCGGCAATATATTGCCCATAATAACAGCCTCAAACCTTGCTTTTTCTTGCTTCACTTTAGACTTCGTTCTAAGTATGATCTGATGTCTAAATGTTGTAAATGATAGGCCAACAAAACTGTGGTTTGGAGAGCTTGGATTCCTGCAAGGTAATTGTAAACACAAAGAAATGCAACCTGAACACATATGCATTATTCAACTACACAAATAAGTCAGAAAGACCAGATCCAGAGACCATTCAACAGCTCTTTACACATCACTATGCATGTGATTGAAACAAAGATCTGTTTCCTTGATGTGCCAGTATGTCATCATGTAATATGATAGTTATATTCACTGTGAATAGGAAAAAGAGCATAGGCATCTATTATTTACATACCATTTAAACATGACTCTCAAACTTCTGCAAACACAGTCAAATCGAATTCCTTCGCTGTGGACTGTAGGCAATGTGTACGCATACTACAGTGAAAGCTTTCCTGTATTTAGGCATTTGCAAATAATAATAATAAAAAAGTTTAATTAAAATTCCAACAAAGCCTGAAGTTAGTGCACAAGAGGCTAAAATCCATAAAGGATGCAGGAGTTCTCCAGAAACACTGATACTTCTTATAGTATTTTGAAAGTTACAGTTAAGTCTCTGCTTGGTAGAAGGAAATAAAGAAAAAATGAATAATGGTTCTGAATGCAGTTTTCTCATGAGATGGAATGGACTAGTTGCAATGATTTTTCATTTCAGTTATAAAATAATAAAAAAAAGTCATAATGACTTTTATGTAATGATTCCAAATTATTAAAACCAATTGATAAAGAAAATTTGATGCTTTTTCTTTTTTTTTTATTTTATAATAAGAAAGAAATTTTGAATTTCCCATGAAATTTAACATGCATCTCTGGCTCTCCTCTATTTTTAACACCATTTCTTTGAAGAACTTGTGCAGGGAAGTCTGTTAATTGAAAACATTGACAGGATCCCCAGAAGGCAAAAATTCAGCTGAAAATTAGTCTAAAGTTTTACTGAAATATCTGAAGTTCTTAAAACTAATTAACTTCTCTTTGTTGAATGCATGCGAATGTGTTCATGCATTGCGTGAATTACATGAAACTGTTCCGTTCACAACTTCAGCATAGCTGAATGGTTTTCTAATAGATTTTATTTTCTCAGTAACTGTTATCGTGTGAATATCTTGTCACTCTCAATTTTCTGAGGTAGAACTAGGCTACAATAGAACAGTCTAGTATTAATAATTAACTGGGGGAAACAGAGGAATTCCATCAATATCCACTTATTGCTCTGACTTTTTTTTTTTTATTCTTTTTATTTTCATTTTTTTGATTGCCGGTTTGATTGGTTTGTTTGGGGGAAGGGTGTTTATATTTTTGAAAGACCGAACGTCCTTCCCAGCTATCAGCCCCGGCTGGTAAGCAGCCTGCTTTGTAGGTGCTGACTGCATGAATCCTCTTGTACTTCAAATACAGAGGAGCTTACCACAGCACAAAAACTGAACTGCAAACTCCTGTGCCGTGCATCATGCTGATTTCAGGTCTGGGGTATAAATTAACCTCAGTCACATAGTTAATGCACCTCAGATCAACACAAATATCAGGTCGTTCCTAAGTTCCAAGCAGATATAAGCAGATTTTTGCATTTATTATTCTCTGCCATATTTTTATTATCATTATTTTATTAATATTATTATATCTTTTCTTCTTTTCTTCCTTTTCTTCTTGATGGAATAAAGGTGGGCTTGTAATCCTGTGTAAGTTTGCTTTCTGATCACACAATTAGCTGTAGAGTAGTTAAAACAGACACAGCTGATGTTCTGGGTCCTATCATCAACATTACACCTAGGCAAGGCTTCAGACAGCTGTTTTCTGCACAAAACATCTTATTTGAAAGGTCAGATCCAGTCAAACCACCTAAGCATAATCCAGAGGCCACATGTAGCCATAGAGTTTATCCGGGTTCTCCAGAGCTTGGCTGCAGGAGTGGGTTTTGACACAAGTTTGAGCATTCATAACATAGTTGAAGGGCTCGATTTGGTCTTGGCAGGAAACTTCTGCTGATGTGACAGAGTTGAGTGCAGAATAATTCTTTGGTGGCAGCACCGCCTACTTTAAACCAAACTGCCACCTTTCATAATGAGAAGTTGGAGGTTTATTTTGTATCTCTCATCTGCAATAGAGCCCTAGGCCCTCTAATCTTACCCATCGTTGTCTGGAAAGGATTGTGTCACTGATACACAAAATAAACATCCATCAGTTTGTCCCAGGGATCAAGCGAACTTAAGCCGTTTATGAGAGAGATTGTATTTGCAGCTGAAATCAAATAATTGATCTCCTGGTAAGTTACGTCTGCCTCATTTCTCATGAATCACGTTCAACACACAATAAAACAAGTTCATTAACCAAATGAGAAATTTTGAAGAACTCACTTGAATATTAAATAAATAATTTGCATTTCATAAGTACGAGTCCTTTGTCCTTCCAGTGGAAGTGTTGCTTGAAATATTTTTATTATGCTGCAGTTTCCTGGCAAAAATATTTAATTAGCCAGACTTCACTGTTCTTTAAATTTTCCACCAATCAGATATGAGCTTACATTATAATTGTGACCCCTTTTCAGCTTAGAAAGAAAACAAAACTGAAACAAACTCTTTCATGTATATCCTTCCCAATGAAAGTCACTTATGAATACTGTTGAATAACAGTAATTCTTGAAAAACAATGACATGATTGAGATGCAGTCTGCACCTACACTCAGACTACCTGCAGAAGGGCAAGATAATTCTACTGATAGCTTGAACCTGGAATGGACCAAACCTGAGCAAGCTCCTTCTTGTAGCTCTTTTAGGTATCACAGCAGTCATAACTTCAGTGCTGAGCTGACTTCAGTCTAGCTCAGACAAGTGTAAATCTTGTCCTAGAAAGGACAATAAGATTTCAAGATGGAAGTGACTCATCTGAGTTACAAGGATTAAGGAAAAGAAAAAAGAGAGAGAGAGAGAGAAAGAAAGAAAAAAAGCCCTAAGTCTTCCTTTCCATCCTTTTTCATCTCCTTGGCTCAGGTCATTGAGCCCCACTGCCCTTCTCAAAGAAAATATATTCTAGTCTTTGCATTTGACAATGTCCTTTCAGAGCATGGGATGATGTCAGCTGATTAATGTTGCAGACAGGAGATTGCAGATCACCCAAGGTTAATATGATAAACAATTAGAGAACTTAGGATGCAGCAGAAATCATATTGTCTGACAACTCCCCTGTAATTGTAACAGCAGTGTAATTCTGAAGCAACCCCACACACATACATAGCCCTCCTCAGAATCAATAATGATTCACAACTCAGTGCTGTCAGAGATAAATATTACTGATCTCAGGGCCCCTGAAATCATCCTAAACCAATAGTTATAGCCATCACTGAGACATAGAGTAATAGAGGAGACAACACTTCAAGAGCAGTTCTCAGCTTGCATCAGCCACTAAGTCTCTCTGTGGCTTTTAGGCAAGTCATTCACGAAAAAATTATTGACCAAAACGCCTAGAAGTGAGTACCTAATTCTGTGTATCGAGTACGCCATGAAAGAGATTGTGTGTTAGAAGCACTGAAGGTACAGTTTCTCAGTGAAGATTACATCACTGAAAATCTACCCAGTCAAAAGCATGAGTTTAAGCACTTTAGCTTCAGCCATTGAAGGGGCTCCCTCCTCTTGAACTGGAGTATGAAGAAAGCAAGAGAACCAAACACATGGAAAGGGTCCATGATGTAGTGATCATATGTGTGAAAGGAAGACCCAAACAACTGAACCCAAACAACTTTAAAAAGGGACTCAGAGCTTAGGGAGTGCAACATTGAGTCTACAGACGTGACATTCAGGGAACGGAAAGGACTTTACAGTAATGAGTACAAACACATGTTCATAGAAAATGACTATAAATAGTGGTTTTAGTGGAGAACTGCGAGGTATTAACACCTCTGTTCTCCATCCACTCCGGGTTTGTTAAACTAGAGTGAATATTGTCCAATTTTAGTGGTGTGTAGGCTTCTTATCCAACATTTGATGAGCTCTGAATTTAGCCTTACCAACAAAACATAGCTTCATGCTCTTGTCTGGTAAATCTTCATTATGAGTAAGACAATATGAGTACAGGATGAGAAACAACTTTCTGTGAGAAGGAATTTACCTTCTTTTTTTTTTCCTGTGGAAAAATATTTCCACAGGATTTTTTTAACTAGAATATTTTCTGCTAGATACTTAACCTTTCTTAAAGAATTTGCTTAGTTTAACTTTTGGAAATGAAAACCTCTTTAAAGGCTTCACAAAAATTCTAAAATTTAATTCAGTGAATTCAATAAATAAATTTTTCTTGACTGAAAATAAAGCTTTATTAAAACAAATTTGATGTCCTCAGCCTCATTTCTTCATAATGATTCATTCAAAACATTTGCCTTGTCCAAGCTCAGGAAAAGGATCAGATCCTAAGCAAAGGGATGTAATAGTGCCATGGCAAACCTATAAAATACAAGATAAATTCAGAGAAATCATACACTTAAAATGCCTGAGTGGATGTGGATCTATGTGAACAGAGATCTGAGTAAAATTTAGACAATAAAGTCTGCTGATGAGTATTTCAGATTTGCTACTTAACTGCTTCCAAAGAAACATTGATTAAAAGAAAGAAAAAAAATATACCTATTGATACATTTTAAATGCCTTATCCATCAGTTCCCTATAAGATCCAAACAGTTGTTCAGCCAGTTGTTATAGCCTGAAAGTGTCACTTGTATTTCCTTGGGAAAATAAAATTTTAAAAAAGGTTGCAAATGGCCACCTGACAATAGCTATCAGATATATTTATTACCATGGATGTATAACCAGGGAGTGATAAGGAATTTTTTTACCAACATGGCACTATATAGAAAAAAAAAGTGCAATATCTGCAAAGGTTGTGCAGTAAGCAATGTTTTCTTTCCCAAGTGTTAATTTAGTCTCTGATGCGCCTTCAATGTTTCCTGGTTTTGCTGCATACATAGTAATTACATACATACAAAGTGTCAGGGGGATCTTTGTCCAGGATGGAAGAAATAAAGACTAGAATAGTAGTAGCTAAAAAGACTACTACTAAAATGTGATATAAACCAGAAATAAGAAGTTAGCCACTTTTATGGGTGCCTGTTGCACAAGGTGAATAAAGAAAATAACATGTCATTTAATCTAAAGCAGAAATAGATGGCTTGCTGCCAGACTAGATTCAAACAGTACTATTATAATGGTAAAATGTTATGACAGGAGGGATCCTTTGGGTTAAAAAATTAATTGTTTCAGACAAGCTGTCAAGTTGTTAACACTAACATGTCCTAAATCTAAAAATTTATATACCCAGAGACCAAGATTCACACTTCATTGTACCTGACTAAGAAGTTTTCAATTTTGTAATGATTTTTGGCACTGGAAATATGCCTGCAAGGTTCAAACACTTTAGAGGAAAATTGCCTGGCAGATTCTTTCAGGCTTGTTTGATTACGACATCAGAGTGAATTGACTGTACATGTTAGCAGCGGTTTTAGGCCCTTACTCTAGAAACTTTGAGAACACAATATGGAAAATGATGAAAACTATGAGGATAAAGTACTACCAAAAATGTTATATTGGATGTTGTGTTGGGCAAAAGGAAAAAAAAAAAGAAAAAAGAAAACACCTATAATTTTTTCATGCACAAAAATAAGACTGGTTTATCAATTACAGAATGCTCTTTAAACCTATAGAAATAGAGCTTGAGCAGTTCTGAGTCTTTGATTTACACTTACTTAGAAAAGGAAGCAAAGAGTTTGTTTTTTGTTTCTAAAAGAAAAAAAAAAGTACATAACTTCATGTTTTAATATATTTTCTCTTTTATCTGCCCTTCTTGGCTCCAGCTGAGATTTGAAGAAGTTCTCAATCACTGTGGGAAAGGCTGTTTTGGAGGACAAGCAGGTTGCACAGAAGTAATGGAAAGAAAACCTGATGATTCAACTTATTGCATTGCATCTGATGGCCTCTGCGGACTAGAAATCTCAGCAACAGTTAGACTCTGTCACCAAACCTTAGTTCCTCCTTCCCAACCAGAAAAAAAAAAACAGCTTGTGTCAAAAGAAGCACTTGAAAGCCTAGATCCCAGTGGGGTTAAGAGCTTGGTAAAAAAAAAAAATAAAAAAAAAGGAACTTTTGGGGTTTTTCTTTTGTTTTTCCTGTTTTACCTCAAAGATTCAGACATCTTTAAACTTCAGACAACTTTAGCTTTGAAAGGATGCACACAAAGTGGTTATGATGAAAGTTTTGACCACAGGTCATTGTCTGAAAGACCCTGCAGTGAGTCTCCCTCACTCTCCACTAGCAGAAAAGGCAGAACCACATTACTTCTCTAATCCTGTTGTTCATAGGCCATGTGTTACAGGAGTCCTTTGGGCTGTTCTTTATTGAGTAAATAGAGAGCAAGTGTCTGTCTTTTTGGTATGTGGTCTGACACACTGCCTATTTAACCTGTGCAACATCCACAGATACTTTAATCACCTGTGGTAGGTCACCTAACTATGACCCAAAACATCTGAAATCAGTGGGATTCCTCTTATATCTCCCCCTGATCAGTATGATTGGTTTGCTGTGTAGTAGGAGCACACCCTGGGCACCTTTTCCTATTAAAGTTACAATTTTGCCATGTCAAAAGTAATTTATCTGTTTATAAAAAAAAGGTAACATTTTATCATTTTCTGATTGGGGTAGAAAATGGGAAGTGCTTTATATATGCGTTTACAAAGAAACTGCTTTTGAATGTTAAAACATCATTATATTGCTCTCCTCAGCTTGAGATGAAAAGAAATGACAATGTCAAAAGTGTTGGTGTATCTTGGAGCAGACTGAAAATCCACCCTGAGACCTAAAAACAGCACTGGATGGAAATACCACGCTATCCTGGATATGTTTATTTGCACATGGCATTTTAGTAATTCCTTCTAATATTTAAGCCTATGTTTCCTAGATGTGTAGAAAGAAACAATATTTATTATAATATTAAAAGAGCATAAAAATCCTGAATCCATTTTTTCCTTATGGCCAAAAGTGGCTGAGAAATGGTACCAAATTGTGGAACAGTAAACAAAATAGGACTCCGAAAAACATTTAACAAAATCCCTAACTCTACAGTAGTTGTCACCAGCATTTCAACACAAACACTTGTAGCGACTTCTGGATGAGTGACGCAATTTTAGTATGCATAAAACATCATTAAAGACATATCAAAGAAATATCTCTAGGTACAGAGATTGCTGTGACTGTAAGAATGAAGCCCATTAAAATTAATAAAGTCACCCAACAAACCAATAATGTTTTACCATAAATTTTTAAATTGTGGAATTTTCTAAAGAATAATTTAGTATACAAGACACCAGAGACCCAAAAAGATGCATTACACCTAGAAATATAAAAAGGTTCAGTAAGAACCCATTGGTAGTGCTTTCTGAAGGGAAGGAGGAGAGAGACAATGGACCAGATGAAGAGAGGGAAAAGGGCTCAAAAGTTAAGGAAGGAGAGATGGCATCTTGGTGTAACTTCCTTATGTTGACCCCAGGGATCTGACTGGTGTTCCCTCATACTAGATACATAAATATTACATATAAGATGGAATAGAAAAAATATAGCTAATAATAGCTAATTCCAGTCACTGTAACAATTTCTCAAGTTAGGTCAAACGTCATGTCATTAGTATTTAGTTATTATTCCTTTTCTGATGTTATAGACATCATTTTTTTTCTTTTGGTGTTACAGCTTTGAAAATTCTTTTAAGAATGTTTTGCAAAAGTGAAGATTTGTATATTCATAGTTAAGAAAGTGAATTCTACAGTTCTGAGTCATATGACTCCAAGGAAAAGGCATAAAATAATTGTGATGACAAAATGTGTGGCACATATTTCTGGCTATAGAGTCAAAATGAATGAACATATTCTCAGGGTAGTAATCATCTACTTTGCTTTGTAGCCTCACATGTCTCCATCGATCTAGATGTGTCAGGTAAAGAGACTCTGAATTTGCCATCCCAAACCAACGCTGTAACACTTTCTACCTATAACAGTTGTAAATATTCCCATTTAATGAAACATCCTTCTCCATCCCAAAAAAAACTAGTGTATTATGTTTCACCAAAGGATTATGTTTACTTAAAGTTTTGAGGACAAACCATCTTTTTTTCCTATGAGGATTAAAGAAAATACTTAAGAAAAGCTATAAGAAACACAGATGAAATGTGTGCATATCTACATATAGATTAAAAAAAAATTTTATGGTCCTCTTTTTTAAAAAAATATTCTTTTTAACCTCAGATTTGAGCGAAGCATCTTTGCTGTGGCAACAGCCTTGAATGAGGTATAATAATCTTTAAAGTATTTGAATGAAACTAAGTAAAATATTTTTTCATACCATGGAAACTTCAGAAAATGTATCAGACATTACCTATAGTACATCATGAGTGATATAGTCTACTCTGGACCCATGATCCACTGCAAAAATGATGGAGATGTAGAACTGGAACAACTTTTGAAGCTTTGCTCCTCTGAAGTATATGTACGTGAAAATTAGTATTGACTCAAAGCCCATTATTCTCTTAGGAGCATATGAAAAGATGCCTAGTGAAGGTTTAAGATTTCTGATGGCTGCAAAACTTTAGAGGATAAACAAGCTCATGTCAGATTGATGAAAGACTATATAAGTCTAAGAGAAGAACAGACTGCTGGCATTAAACTTTGGAAGAGGGAGGTTTTGGAACTGCAAACATGCTTGGAACAAGGGGGAAAAAAATCACATCTAGGAGGAATCTTGAATTCTATATTCTCTGCAGTGGAATTATTTCCCCTCTGGACTGGTTATTTTCTGGTTCAAAACAGCCTCTAAAGAAATCATGATAGGTAGATAAGAAATATATATATATATATATACTTATATGAATATATATTTTTGTTGACAATGATATTCACTACTTAGAGGATTCTACCTGTGGCTACAAAGCCTTAAAATCTGATGATTAAACATATTGAAAGTGGCTGCTGATATTATCTACATCTGTGTGCTACATTTATACTAACATCAGTTGGTACTAGGATACTGATCTAATCAATCCAAGGGATTTTGATATGTCTCTTCACTGCTGAACGGTTCAAAGTCAGATCGCAGCCAAAGGAAAGGCATTCCCTCATGTCAGGAATGAACCTCATCCAAACCACAAAAACCACCTGCGTTTTGGCACAGTTTCCACAGCTTCCTTCCTGCTGAATTAGGACTTTTCTTAGGAAAAGATTTGCCTTCCTGTCAAAATCTGTGCAAATACATCCTCCTAAAAAAGAAAGCAGTAAGATTTGATTTTGAGGTCTGTAGATCAAGAAGTTTTATCTGCTCAAGACTTCAAATACCAAACAAAATATGAATTATAATCTGATTTCAAAAGAAATTACATTTCAATGAAAGAGCTATCCTTAGGGCGCTGATGGTGGTTATAAAGCAATGATGCTGCCAGTCCACTTTTCTCTTCTTGCTTTCGTTTGGCCTTTCTGTGCTCTGATGATTCAATGCAGAAGAAGCATCAACACTTATTGTATTTGCAATTGCTGTGCCACCAATCGACTGGACCTTTTCAGATGGATGAGAAAAAGATCTTCTAATAAAAACTAAAAGTAGTTCCTCCATTTCAAGAGCAGATGTTTATTGCATTGTATTTCTAGTCAGGCTAAATTTTTTATTTCAGTAACTAAGAGAAGTATTTGAGGATAAAAAAAGAAGTCCACATAATCCACAAAGTACTAGGACACAGTATTCAATTGTTTCATGGCCAATAAATTTACAAACCATAACCAGTGAGTAAATGCCCTTGCCTGTTAGAAAATGTGCCCAGTTTTCTGATTAATGTTACTTACTTTTATTGAAGTTTTACTTTTTACGGGCACATTTCAAGGGATATTTAAGAAAAGTAATTAAAATTTGCATTGCTTTTAAGTCACCAAACTCCATTTCACTCCCCCCCCCTTTTTTTTTTTCTCGAAAGAAAGCCCAGGCTTTTCAATTAGAAACTTCTGAGATCATCTGAGGTCATCTGAGATATTCATCTGTTGTTCATCCAGTTCCATAGCAATCCTCAACTGTACAACCCCAGAAATTATGGCTACTATCTTCTAGGCTACTAATTGACATCACCATTCCTGCAATCTTTATTTTTTTCTTGTCATTTTTAGACCTCATCTTACAAAATGCTGCACACAGAAAGGAGAATATGTCAGTGATTAGAAGCTGCTCAGCACAGAGCAGAAAGTTGTGTGTACAAAACAAGACCTTAACCTGGGACCTTCAAGACACTTAATCTGAGGAGTTGGATATAGGTCTCTTGTCTCACTGCAAGCAAAAATCCTGAAAAATGAAATGATTTCTGAGCAGAAGAAGGCTCCATAATCAAGGAGCTTGGGCATAACATTAGAAATGAGTGTTAGAAGTAGGATTCAATAATGGCTAGCAGGAATGGAAGGAAGGAATTGCTATACCTTCCTTTGTTTCATTTATTTCCTAGTTTGGTGGGAAGGTGTTTTTCTTTCTTTCTTTCCTTTTTTTTTTTCCTTATTTGAAAAAACAATTACTTGTAATATTAAATGAGACAAGTATTAGAGGAGGTTATTTATATCGCCTATTGAAAGAACATGTGTTTATTCTTGCTCACGACCACTAATTAAGGTATTTTTAATAAACTTGCATAAAATAAAAATTACTCTCAGCATCTTCATCCTGAGCTTCTTGCAATTATTTTTTTTCTGTGATACCAATAAACTATATATATATATACATATATATATATAAATGAAAAATTCGTTTTGTCTGTGTTCCTCTGAAAAATCATTTATTGGTTAAGCTGTAAATTAACAATGAGAAGCTGAAGTTATATGTTATTATAGCTAGACGGCCAAATGTTATGCTCACCCAAAGAAGATGGTGAGACAGAGTAAAATTTTAACACATATCCAACCAGAAAACAAGAACAACAACAACAACAAAATAAAAATAATAATAATAATAAAAAACAGATGACTCTTTGTGTGGCTGAGCAACAGGTTTGCAGAACTGGCACATTTCTGAATTGACGTCACCAATCTTTCCACATTAGTCTTAGAGCAGCTGGAGGACAGCTGATCCCTCATGAAATCAGATTCATGCTTCCCGAATCACCCGCAAGTGCCATTTCTGCTGGAGCTGTTACTGTTCCAACCACTTCAGCTCTTTCCACCAGTTCTCTGCATCCACCTCATTTTAAGACAGATTTAGGTTTATTTTCATAAATGATCATTTTTATATCTGTAAGTTTATCTTCTTACTTTCCCTGTTCAAAGTAACAGAATACAAGTTTTAAAGGATGAAGAGAAAATATTTTTCCCAAGTCACTTTGAAGTCAGCTCCTGAATCAAGCACTAAAAAATTATATGCCTTTTATCAGGCTAATTTTTGCCCTCAGTTTGCAAAATCCTTGAGTATCAAATTTATTTAGATTGGTGGGCCTCATTATTGTAATATCTTTTATATCTATGCATATTCCTATGCTTGTATGACATAATTGCCTTTTACTTGACTAAAAATAAAGTATTTGGAAAACAACACATTAAAGTGTCTTAAATAAAATTTTAAACTGCATTAGTTATACCATTTGAATCTTTAAAGATATCAATGAAGTAACAATTCCACTAAAAATGTGTGAACAAATATATGTTAAATATTCAGCTAAAAGCTCCCACTAATAACAACAAATTCAAAGCCTGGCCTCTCCAGAAATTTGCTTGCTACATATCAGAAAATGAAAGTCCTGAACAGCCAGAATTTAGACTGGTTGGTTGTTCCTTCAGCTGGTTTACTGCACGAGTGATTTTTCCTTGCAATAAACATACACTGATGCATACATGGCTTTGTGTTCTTTTTTTTCTTAAGTCCATATAACGATTCGCTTTGGTAATCCATACATTCACTATCATTACATAATTCCATAGGGGAAAAGGAAAAACCTCCATATCCTCCTATTCTGTGAAGTTAAACAACTGGTGCTTTCCAGTTCTCCTGATACACTTCGAAAAAGGCAAAATTATACCTAATGTAAATCCTTCTTTCCTTTTGTAAGATATAATTTCACTAAATTCTGTGTTTCTGAGGAGTTCAGAAGAGGAGAACTTGACTGCTTTGCATTAATTTATGACAATCTCCACTGCGGGCATCTCTGGCAAGCAAAATGAAAAAAAAATCAAAAAAGGAACTAGATAGTTTCCTGAGTTATGATAGAGAGCAACAGAACAGATGTAACTGTATCACATAAGAGAACTTGGAAGAACTTCATTGCATTTTATATGCATATATATTTTAAAAAAAAAATATATATAAAATATTATTTATTTGTCCACTGCAGAACTTCAGAGATCAAACTTTGCAGAAGTTCAGCTTCAAACAGTTTGAACAGCACATCCAGCACATCCACATCCATTGGCTGCAGATAGCTCCAAAGAAAATTGCGTTCAAAAGACAGAACTGTAATAATAATTTTTAAAAAAGGAAGAAAAAGGAAGGTTGTGCTAAAAAAAGTCACAAAAGAAATTTTTTTTGAGTGATCTCTGGTACTAACTTACCCTAAAAAGTATGCTACAACTGATGTCCTGAAAATGACTGATTGCTTCGGGTCAGCTGGTCAAAGATATTTGGAAGCCAATTAAATTTACAGATGAGGTGGGTACTAAAGGCTTATTAAAATCAACTGCCAGTCCCTTCAGTATTTAGGATGACTTTGAGAAGCCTGCCAAGTATCCATCTGCACCATCAGGAACATAAATAGCTTTAAAAGTCTACACTTTCACCCTATCTATATGTTGCTGGAAAAAAAAAAAACGATATCAAGAGAATCAATGGCAGCACGAAATGGTCAAGTAGCATGGAGAGAAGTACAGATCCTTAAGGAAATGGTGAGGTAAATATATAATGATGGTAAAAAGCTAAGGCTATCATAACCAAATAAAAATGTGGGGTGAGTTATTAATCTTTCATAATGAATTAACATAGAATAAGAAACAATGTAAAAATGCTTTGAACAAAGGCTGCTAGAGACAGAAGCTCTTCCTACCAAAAATGCCGATGTTGTCTTGGCCTCTGGAAGAGGCCAGATACTTAGGGATCTTTGCTAGGACATTCCAGTACAACAAAACTGAGGTTTTGGGGACCATTTAGCTTCTTTGTACATGTATGTATATGTATATATATGCACGTGTTGTGTATAGTTATATACACAATAGGATGATGGACCTGACATAGGAATGAGTATTGTCCTGGCTAAGAATAATTGATCTGGGGAGGGGACACATCCTATTACAGGAAAAATGGTTACAAATTGTCAAAACTAAGAGCAATGAAGATCTATCATGCCCAAATTCCTCAGGTTTTGCTTCTTCTCCTGAAAGGGCAATGTTAGTCTGTTTTTTGATAACAGACTTACAGTCTTTCCACTTCGCTTATTGTAAGTATAAATATGCAGAACAAGTATTCATTTTCTAACCCTAGTCTGGCCATGTGGCATGGCTAGACGTGGCCTAATGTGGCCATGTAATACCTTACATTCAAGATATTGCCACTTAACATCTCAACTGTCAAGAGCTCCTTTCCTCTTTACACCTTACTTCTGACCTTTCTTCTTTTTATCTCAACTGACCAGTGATTTTTAACTCACTAAACTGCCTTCACCTAAACAAGCCAGATTTTACTGCATATAATCCCTCTACTTTTCTGTTCTTTCTTTTAATCTTCTCATTAAGATACTTTTCTACCTTCTCTCTGACTACAGTGTATGGTTAAACATCTGTTTCATTCCCCCAAGGTTTTTCTATTTTAGTGACTGCCAAAACAACCTCTAGCTGCATAAAGATCATTAATAGAAAAACATTTGCCCTTTATAATGATAAGATTCCTAGCTGAAATAGAGGTCTTTTTTCAAGTCTTCCTACAGAGCATTCCCAGAAAATCCTGTGCTTTCTCCAGGACACTAAATAGAGCAGGTTGGAAAAAAAAACTACCAGCAACCATTTTTATGGCAGTCAGAGGCTGAAATTCTGCATTTAGAAATTTTCTCACAATAGTGTCATTGCCATTCTGACTGCCATGTAAGTCACTCACATCTGAGCTGCAACTGCACACAAAAAAAAATCCTACCCCTTCTTTGAAATCAGGGTCACAGCAACTATTTTCAAGAGAGCTATCAGGCAGTGTGTAAATTCCAGATTGATTTACAGAGCTTCTCACTAGTACTGTTCTGTAGGTGACATTGCCTTCTATTATTCCTGTATGATATTCACGTATGATAAAGCCTAATCCAAGGAAAAAGTATCTAGGTTTTCAAAGTTTTCTTTCAAGGTTGTGATGAAAATGTAATAGTCAGCTTTTAGTCACCCTATGTTTTTTCAATACAACAGGTAACATAGGGACAAAGTAATAAAAAAGA
>JAUBNY010000897.1:1364266-1376733 GCA_032275445.1 Crypturellus soui
GGTTGAATTTTTGCCCTATGGAAGTGCAAAGTGAATACACCTGGCAGAAGGTGGCCAGGAGCACTCCACTAGCTTCAGCCTCTCAACCTGATGATGAATGCTGTGAGCCCATGTCGCTGATAAGAGTAGCACTCCAGTAGCAGCATATTTTTACTTCCTCTTTTCTTAAAGAAAAAAAATAGTAACCCTTTTTTTCTTATTGAAATATTTTATAACTTTTATTTTGTTGTTGATTTTGATCTAATCCTCTAGATTAAAATATTTCTTTCTAAAAGCTTTTCATGTATGCTGTTCAGATTTTTTCCATCTCCAATATAACTATTTCTCTTAACACACCTTTGACAGAAACTGAATAAGTATGCAAATTCTGTTGAAGGCAGAAAGCAGACAGATCACAGAAGATAAGGGCTGACAAGGGTAACACATATACTATCTTGTCCCTTGGAAACATTTAGAAATGAAAATATTTTCTGTTTAAACTATCTTGTATGAGTTTGAATTTCTCATAAGAAGTTGATTTGCCATATTAGGAATATGACAAACAAGCAAGGTAAAAAAGAATCTAAACTAAATTATTTATATTACAAGGACAGGGAAGAAGATATCTTATGTGTAGCTTTTTTTTAACTAAACTTCACATCCCATATTCGTAAATTGATTGATTTCCCAGTATTGCTAGAAATTTGCAGAAACACCAGTAAATGAACATATTTAGTGTTTGGCTACCTACCGATTAGTGGAATATTCTTTTTGCTTCTAACTTTGTATCTATATCCATTGAGACATTTTTTTCGCCTAAGGATTATAATGATCTATCTGATCAGATGTTTAGGATAAGACTTGGGATTAAATTTCTGTTCTCCCTTTTGCTGTGCCCAAAAGATTGTTATAGACAAAATAGTGATTTTTGTCAATAGAACTACTGAGTTTGGATGAAATGATCAACTGCTGCACAGTTGTGAATGAACATGCTTTTAAAGGTTTTCTGGAAATCTTTCTTCAAGCAAATTCTATATACAACTCTTGTTAGTTAAATATGAATGAGAGGGTAGTCATCTCACAAATATAAACATTTTGAGTCTCAACAGTCACTTGTAGAAAAGCCATTTCACCTCCCTTATTTTTGCAGCTTCTGTTTCATACAATCTAACCACATTTAGTTCAAATGCCTTGTTGTAAATTTGGAGCAGCTATTGTCATTCAAGTAATCACAGAGCTTCTAATAAAGTTTTTTTCAACTTTACTGAGTTATTGAAACAATACAATGACAGCTGGTGAAATTACATTTTAGGTAGACCTAACTTTCCTGATAAGAATTATAATCCAGTTAAGAAATTAGGTTAGCCTTATTATTTTGGTGTAAAAGTAATTGTTATAGTTTAATTATAATAAATTTGAATTTCTCACCAATAAGGTCTTGACTTAATCTGTGACTTTGTTAAGGAGTTGGTTGTGTACAAATTCAAAGGTTTGTACTCTAAGATTTCTTTCCATAGCCCATTTTACAACTTTTCTTACTAATTCAATTCACTGAATCCATTGGTTCTTATGACTTGAATATTACCAAGAGGGCCATAAGCTTCTTAAGAGCTGAAGTACATGGCTTTAGTTAATCAAATTAAATTTTGTGCATATGGTTTTTGATGTTTGTATCCTACAATTGCCTGGCTACATGGGGAAAATCAAGTTGGCAACTTTCTCAGATGCACGGGCAAGCTGATCACACTTAGAGTGTTTCACAGAAAGCTATTTCTGAAAGAACAAAACTAATCAGTGTTTTCAGCAATAGATGCCTTAAATTCATCCAGGAGTTTTAAGAAGAATGATAAATTTCTTTTTTACTTTTTTTCTTCTCAAATTGGTTTGCTTAAAATAGTATCCACTAATTGAATGAATTGGGAACTGTTATTCCCAAAATGGTTGTGTCTCAAAATTATTTAGCATGTTTTAAAATCTTGGTCTAAATTTGCAAATATTTCTGAAATATAATGGTAAATGAATAATCAAAAAAATCACTTTTCTGATTCCTTATATCTTACTTTATCAGAAAACAAAACAAAACCAAACAACCCAACAATTAAACAACTCCAAACGCGATAAACTAATGTCCTTTCTTTTTACTTCCTTTCCTTCTTTGTTACTTTACCCACATTAAGAAGAAATGTCCTGATAGTGAAGTCTCCTAAAAGGCTTTAGGTGATCTTCCTGCCAGCTCAGCATGTAAGTCTTGAGCAGTATTTCTGCTAGGGTTTCTCGAAACATTCGGACCTGAGCCAGACTAGGGGTTAGCAGAAACTGAAGATGAGGGAGAAAGGATCTTCTTTTGCTAATTCTGAAGGAAAGAAGGGATCTTATTGTTTCTAAAAGTATTATCCATTTATGGGTTTAATTCTCTTCTGAAATTTTCCAAAATCTTTCTATGATGCACTTTAAATTAAAATGTTTATATATATATATATATATATGTGTGTGTGTGTGTATATCACCAAACAAACTAGACCCACAGGTGATACTTATTTCAGTTTTAATCCCTGGGGTGCCATTGTCTGCAGCTTAATTATCAGTTAGCGCAACTACCATACAAGCATGCAAAGCACAATTCATATTATCCTAATTTTAATTGATGCCTACAAGAAATTATTACTCTAACTAATTGCAGCTGCTTTCTGCTAAGAAGAAAAGGTTGGGGGAGAAGGAAAAAAGTATGGGGAGTGGGATGCTGAGTTATTTCCAAAAATAAATGCTGCATAGGTTTAAAAAAAAGTCCAATTAAAATCTCTTTTAAAAAAATGTCAGATTTTGAGTTGTTGAGAAAGGCTTGGTGGTGGAATAAAGCTCAGTGGAATAAATTCATATTGGACTTACACAGCAAGTTTACATTCAGACATTTTTAGGGTTAGGACATTGCTCTAAGCTTAAGATATATTCTCCTTTTTTTTTTCATTTAAATATATTTTCCTAGGTAGCAAAGTATTTCATGGAATATTTCCATTTCATGGAAAAGCATTTCATTACCTTCTAAAAAAACAGCAAAAAGAGAGCTCTGAAGTCTGTCACGAGATCTCCTGTCATATCCAGAAATACAAAAATAAAATTTAAAAAAAAGCTTTTTTAGTAACTATGATGGCACAATTACATTCTGCCTGAACATTCAGAAGTTTTGTTTCTTCTCCAGTGAAGGATGAAGAGACAAATGAAATGGGATAGAGTATTGAAAAAGGACCTGAGAAATCAAAAGTCCTCTTGAAAAATAATTATCTTTCCTCTATTAGGCCCTCTGGAGGGGCTCACCTGCACAGTATACCAAAGAAACACTTACTTGGGGTTTTCACACCAGCAACAGAGAATTTCCTGAATTAAAATCGGAACTGAGTATAGACTCACTGTTCTTTTGTAATATTTTTCATTTGGTGAGATATGGCAGAATTGGGAAAGAGCAACTCCTAATCTCACAAATGATTGTGTCTGTGCCTTAACACTCATTGACAGGTAGTTTTGGAAAAGCTCAATCATCCTAGTCTATTCACATGCACTGAATCAGCTCTCCAAAAGGCTTTCATAACGTGCTCAGAAGAGGCCATTGAAATAAACTCACTGCATTGTGCACATTCTCTCTGACGATTAATTCTTGTTGTTTAAGTTTTGCCATGATTTCCCCAACAACATCACTTTGTTGAGAGCTCAATGTTTCTTTGAACATTTTTTCTGCTCACAGGTATGCATCAGGGTTTTACATCTCTTAGACATGAGTCAACTGACACAAGATTAAAAAGAAGCAAAGAAACCTAGGAGAGTGCATGCAAGTACCTCAGTCTTAGCAGAGTTGGCTTTCCTCCCTGCTGCGAATGCATCATTACCTTTGGCTGCAGGAGGACACTGATCTTCTGAGAAACCTTCAGGCATTGAGTTTTGCTTGTTAATGAACTTAAGAAAGTTTTGTTGGAATTAATTAAAATTGCCTTTACTGCCTTTAGGATAACTCCTGGACTCATTCTGTCTTCAGCTGCGTACACACAGCTGTTAGTGCTCTTCATGCAAGCTGTCCCCATACAGAAGAAGGCAGATCTTTCCTCACTTCTTGTGGTCTGTAGTCACAACTTGCAACAAATTATTTAGCAGGGTTGTCGTACTCCATGGCTTTTCCACCGCATCATCTGGACATGACTGTAAATCTTTGATGCAAAAATCAAAAATTGGAGCATGAGCTGTGTACACTGGAGAGGAGCAGAAACCCAAAGCATCTGCTCAACAACATATCTCCACTTCCCTGAGGACCCACAACCGCTCCTCTGTGCCCCTCTGACTTCAGCCAAGGCCTGGTGATGGTCTCCAGCTGTTCACATCAGCATGGATCTTGAGAAATCTCCAAGATACTCTTCAGGCTAAGGAGAAGTGCTGCTGTCAGGAATGAATTATGTTCCTGTGAAAGTCTTCTTCTGGTGACAGTCATGTAAAGCCACTTTTCCAGGTCTGTGTAGATCTGATGAGTTTCCTGATGGTGATCCTACTGCAAGAGGGCAGGGCTGTGACTGGAAATCAGGAGCAATGTTTTGGGGAAGGGAACTGCAGGAGAACAGGAGAGGTGGTAAAGGGCATAAGAAAATGAGAAAACAAGCTAGAGTTGGAAGTGTACATGGTCAAGCAATGTCTTTCCTGGTTTTATACACTAAGTCAGTAACTAGTTCAATGCACTTCTGTAATCATGTGATTATCACAAAATATCATTGATATATTGTAATAAGAGAAGTATGAGGTACTTTTGCCTTTTGATTTTCCTTAACTAACCAAAAAGCTCCATGAGTTTATGGAACACATTTCTTCAAAGCTAACACAGCATACTAGTATGGTATCACCTCTCACATACAGGAAAAAAAAAATCAATATGCTTTCTGACAAAAGTCTACAGAAGTGGATGATTCACTCTAACCCCCCATTAACTACTGACATCTGGATACATTTTGTATGTGAGCTTTATCTCTTCCTTCCAGCTGATAGATTGAGATACATCTCAAAGTGAATTCTTGCTGCTCTGAGTTATTCACAAAATTGTGACTTTACTGCTACACTTTTCTGCTATGCTTTATTTCCACCTTGCAACCATCAGACCAGCCAAATAGCAAAGGATGCTGAAGAATGACCTATCAATGGAGAGGAAAAAAGCAAAACAAAAAACCAAAACAAGTTCTGACAATATGACTGTCTCCCGATACCTTAGTTCTCTCTTGAGAGGCTTTGCAGCACTTTGAGGCTTTTCTACTGAGGCATGCCATGATCCAGCAATTCAAAATTCAAGGTGTCACCAGCACTTCCTGAGCAGCAGAGATCAGTTTTTCCTCCCATATGGCCCCTTCAGATTTTTATTCTCACTTATGTTCTGGATAAAAACTGCGTGTCATCTGAAGACAATTTGCATTCTCTCCATATTGTTACCATGTAGCTGACAGTGAGCTGCTAGATCAATTCATAGTATGGAATAATCCCTGTAAGTAAAGTTCTTAGCTAAAGACCACACCATCACCCTTTTTGTTTTTCTTATTAGAAGTAAATTGCCTTTTCATAAAGAAGACCACACAGTGAGAAGAAACTACTTTTATCATCTGAATAGCATAAACAGCTCTTGACAAGCTGTGCAAAAATGTAGGAATCCAAATAATAAGTGTCCATTTTTTCATACATCAAAGTATTTAGAAATACATAACACTATTAATAATAGTATTTAAAAAATCATGCAGCAGAAAAGGAGGAAGAAAAATGTTCTGAAAAAAAAAGTAGGCTTATTTTGGGTATTGTTTTTGTTCTGGGAGAAAAAATATCTCCATGACATTCTCTATAATGCTTACAGCATTTTTACATATTAGTTCCATGTTATTGCCTTACCTCATGGTATTGCAAAATAATATCATCTATCATTTCTGGCACACTCTAATATATATTTGAAATATTTCAGTTCAGCTTGGTTAAAATAATTAGAGACATCTGCTACTTAGTAGTGATTGAAAAAAAAACTTACTTCATAATCAACTTCTTTCCTGTTTGATATAATGAAGCACTTGAATATCCAGATTAGTCTTCTATTTGTAGTATAATTGAACAATTCATATGAAAATGTTGAATATTTTGATTAAAAACACATAAAAAAGAGACTTTGTTCCATCAAAGGAGATAAGATATTTCAATCTTTAATAATAGCAGCTGCCCTTTATGATTTAGAAAATAGATAATATTGTTATTTTAACAGCCATGTAGTCACTTCCACAAATCAGCTACATTAATGTATAAAAAAGCATTAGACTTCATGCCATGAAATAATGAAAATGTGATTGAAACACATAAGCTAAAAATAATAATGGAGACATTTTAGAATTTCAAAAAAAATTCCAATTTTATTACTCAAAAATATATAAAATACTCGTTATCACTCCAATCTAGAATGAAAAAAAATAGGAAATGGCAAAAATTCTGAGAAGCTCAAAACTTGTAACTTTGACCTTTCCATTCCTCACTTGCATCTTGTTGCACTGGATTCTATTTATCTACAGGGGAAATTTTGTGCCAAAATTATTTAACTTCAAAGCAAACTAATGGTCCCTCTTGTTCCCCTTGGAATTTGCATTGTTAATTGTTCTTGTTGTAGACAGACCATCTACTATCACTCTTGGTTGGGGTTCCAGCACTTTTTCCATTCCCTCTGTAGCAGTATTCACCTGTTGTGTTCTCCTTGATTTTGCTTTGTTTTGACTCAGCACCTACCATCCCATTATCTAGAAAAAAAAGATCCCTGCTACGGAGTTCACTGTGTGAACTTTCATGGGAGACCATATTTGTATATAAAGGCACCTGATACATCCATGCAGCTCTGTTGACCTCATCACTATGAGCACTCAAAAATCTGGCTGTCAAGGTTCTGTACTCTCCCCTTTGCCTGCCTGGTTCCTGCCTGACAGAAAAAGGTCAAGTGAAGTTGTGTGTATTCTCTTTGTGTTCCTTGGAGTGGAGTCCAGAGGGAGATTACTGTCTTATGGCTGCGAACAAGAAAAGTGGTTAACCCAAGACCCTTTAGTTACAGGGTCACCAGAATGCATCTTGACACAAGTTCCTCTCAGAATGTGATCATCTCACGGCATATCTGTCCTGAAACTTGTTCTTGGATACTAACATGAAAATTCAGTATTTGTAGCGAGAGAAACACCGTCTTTGTGATCCGATAGCCCTTCACAGAGCAGATATATCCTTCACTGCTTGATATATGCTGTGTATTCCCTGAAGCATTCCTTGCTGGAAGCAACCTTTTTAAGTTGTGTGGTCATTCTTCTGTGCCAAAACAGGATAAACTCCTACCTTTCTGTATTCTTACTTTAAATGACCCAAACTGTGTAACTGGCAACCATGTATAATTTTCACTCACTATTGGGAAATTTCTCCTTGCACTAAGTTTCAGTATGCCCAAATTAATGTTATTTGGATTGATTGGAAAAAAATGCTCAAAAAAACCTGTCATTTCAAGACACACAGTTAGGAATTTTGACTGCAAAATAGAGCTGCTTAAGAGATGAAAAGAAATTCTTTTTAAAAAATGAAGTTACCTAAAAGCTATGCTATTTTTTAAAGGTTTTCTTACTTTATTTCCTATATTAGATTGAGAAACAGGAGAGGCTGCAGCAAAGGGTTACAAGGATACTTAAGAGCACAGGACCTATAAGATGAGGCTGAGGGCCCTCAATTTATGTGTCTGGTTCAACCTATGTGAAGAGATCACCCTATGGAGATGATGGAGTCAACCCATGCTCATGGTGACAGACAAGGGGCAATGGTCTGGCACAGGAGTTCAGGCCAGATACTAAGATGAACCACCTGGCTAGCATGGCCTTGCTGCGCTGGAACAGGCCATAGCATAGTTGCAGACCCTCTATCCACACAGGTGGATAGACCTTTGGCAAGTCAAGCCTAGTTGACCTAATTCATTAATCCCTGTGTTGCTGAAGGCCTCCTCCAAGCAGGCAACTGGATTAGATGACTCCAGATATTCCCTACAACCCACATTTATACGATTCCTCTTTAACATGCCATAGAAAATGTCATACAAATGGAATATTTCACAAATCATTCAGGGATCTTTTTTTTCCACAATTGAGAAAACAAAAACAGCTTTTCAACACAGTCACATGAAAAAGAATAACATGTGCTCATCCTGTTGTGTAATGATGTACTATGAAAATGTGATAAAGAATGTTATTCAAAGGGTTATGCAAAATGAAATGACACAAGCTATAATTCTTTTTTTTTTAAGTATTTTATTATCTTTAGAAACAAAAATATTTTGATACTTCTCCTTACCCTGCTAAGAAGTACTTGCCACATAACTGATTTTGTTGCATTTGATGCAAATATAACCCATCTGGAGAAAATGTATAAGGGAACCAGCTAGAAGGATATATTTAGGCCACTCACTTCTGTCTGAGAAAATACTAAGTCCCTTTAATTAGTGCTCTGCAAAATAGAATTTGGATTTCTGTCCTGCTGTTGTATACAAGATGAAAAGGTACCCTCTATTCTTCCTACACCCCCAGGACACTCTTTCACTTGGTATAATAATTGTTACAATGCATTCGTAATGACTACAGCTGGGCAACATTTTTCTAACAAACCAGAAATAATTTGCAAAGCTTTCAGCAATCTTGGGCCAACTTTTGGCTTTGTTTCAGACAGCCTGATCCCATATTCTGGGCACATCCCTCTGCCAGATTTGGGCTGAAATCTGTCCAGGAATGCATATGCCAGTGAGGGTTTTTCAATGTCATCTGGAAGTCAAACCAGATGGTTGATTTTGTGGTTACAAAGGCTCAGGAAAACCAAATGCAGTGGTTTTAAATGAGCTACATTTTTGAGCCTTTTTGAAAATAGAGCTCAGGAACAAAACTTTTGAGTATGAATCTACAGAATATAAAACAGAAGTAAGAATAAAGTGTCCTTCAAACCCTCTGGCACAGAAATCCATGGTTTCACATAGTCTCACGTGGATTTTTTTTTACTGTATTTAATTAAGACAGTATTTTTCAGAGGACATCTATAGGTAACATTTTACTTTTGCTCACCTTTTCACAGTAAATAAGTCTAAGATCTCAAATTTGAGACACATGTGTAGGTAGCTATGAAGTGGAGGCGAAAACTCATGGAGCAGAATGGTTTCTTTGCTAATTGTTTGGGTACAGCTGTTTAGGCAGCAACACTACATCTATATGTATTTATATGTTATTTGTGTATGTGTGTATATATTTATGTGCTTGTATGTTTATGGAGAGAGAGAGAGAGAGAGAGAAAGAGAGAAGGAAAAAAGGAAGGAAAGACAGGTCCATTAATGAAGACCTAGATCTATCTTGGACAATAAAACAAACTATGGACTTGGAGTAAAAGCAAATGAAGACAAATAGAAGAATTCCTAATTTTGAATAAAAGTAATTTTTGAATAAAACTGGTTTGGATAATATATACTCAGTGTTTTCAGCTGAATTAGCTAGTAAATAGACAGATATTTAAAAAATGTTGTGAAGAATTCTCAGAGATTTAGTCATGGTACCAGTCTTCCAGCATTTGACCCTGGTAGTTGCTGTTTGATAAATCTACCTTATAACCTGATTGGATAACAGGATGAGTATCGTGAAAAAATATAAAAATAAACCATCTAGTAGGTAGATTAACTATGAGGAATGAGTTGTATGAGTTTATATAAAAACAAATCTTCTGCTTTTCTTGAGTAATTATGAATTAAATTTAAAAATACACAGCATATATTTGGATTACGCTAGAGTAGTGGCTATAGCATCACAGGGAATTTTACTTAGATATTTTTTTTAAACCATCATGAATGCAAAAATTGCCACAGAAAGCAGAATCAGGCTATAGAAATGTGGGAGTAAATGGCGGCACAGCAGAAAGTTGGTGGGATGCATCTAAAACACTGCAGGAATTAGGGGTAGGTCCAGCCTCGTTAACATCCCTAGCAGTGACCTGCCAAAAGGAGGTAAGCAGCATGCAGAGGACTTCTGCAGAAAGGGATGCTACAAGGAGTAAAAATTCTACCAGAACGGGGCACTCAATGACAAGATAGTCTGGCAAGTAATTATTAACCTATATCCATGCTAGAAAAATGTAAGTCAAGTTACTACACATTTAAAGAACACAAACTAAATTCTTCATGACAGGAAGCATTGCCCTTCTGCATTTGTACAGCACCTAGCACACCGGGACATGATCCGGGCCACAGCCTCAGTGAACACATGTCACGCAAATAAGAATGGAGACCAAAAGCATGATGGCAATTCAGTCAGGATTTACTTACAGCTGCTCGTGCAAGAGGATGAATTATCATGCAATTGAACACACCACCATATGTTCTGTGCATGAATATCCACAGCCTCTCTCCACCTTCTCCATGTAGAATTAATCATTTGTGAAGCAACATTTAACCACCACTTATTCAAATAAGGAACAGAAAATGCCTCCTAGAGGAAATGTGTTTCCCTCTTTCCCATTTATTTGCAGTTGTTTGCCAAGAACTAGAAGAAATTCCAAAGGGGATGGTATATTTATGTAAAAAAATGAGATTATCCAGTGTTAAAGTGCTAATACAGAAAAAAAATGGAGATGGTTTTAAACTACATGCATCAAGGCTTACTCTAGTATCTTTCACTAAAAATTGAATTAGTTTACATTTCTCATGAAGTAAGAGTTCCAAGTTTCCAGAAAGCAGGTGATTCACTGGAAGTTTTAGCTACATAATACCATATTACTTGTTCCTCTTGCTTTACCTCTCTACCAAAGGAGTAGATTACCCCACATACGCTTCTTGCGTAGTTGTATCAACAGCAGTTATCAGTGGTATCCTAGTCTCAGGGTCCTTGGGGTTGGCCTTGGCACCCTAAATATATTCTTGCTACATAATCTTCCTGAGATTACAAAGCAACAGAGCCACTTGGTAATTGACACAAAAGTAAACAGCATGACATCATTTAAATAGATAATATTTACAGACTAATGTGAACTCCTTGGGCCCACAGCAGAATAAATACAAGCACTACATCTATTAGCTGTAAATGAATAAAACAGTATTTATAAAATGGGTAATTTGGATCTGATTAATGTTTATAAATGTGTTTACAGAAGAATAGGATATTAACCTATAGCTTTAAAGGGTTTAATTAGCCTCAGAATATTGTCTCAGTGTACAATGAAAAATAACTAATTCACAAAGGAAAATGCAAAGGAAATCTGCAAGTGCAAATGAGGTCAATTAATTAAGCAATTTACATAAATTTGAATGGTTATTTTCGGGGCATTTTTGACATTTTGCACTTCCTATTCCTATCACACCAGCACAAATACTTGTCTGTCACCCTATTTATACGACACATCAATCACCTCATGGGATCACAGCATACCAGCACACACTGCGGTATAACAGCTTCCACACAGAAGCTTTCTGAACCGTGCAGAATCCAGCATCCCATTTCCAGCTGTACTATCTTATCACCAGCAGATGCATTTACAGGCTGTTATAGCTTCATTCTTACCTCCAAATGGAGAAAAGAATATGAAATATGACTTCATCTCCATTAGATTTTTACACCCTGAATACCAAACAGATGGTAACAATTACAGATGGGAGGTTATTTCTCACACAAGCAGCCAAATGCTGCACAGCTCAGTAGTTGAAATCTGGAACAATTCACTTAATGCATTTAGTTTATCCAGATTTGAATTGGTGAAAAAGAGGAAAGGAATTTGTCCTAACAGTTTTATATCCCCATGGTTACCCTGGGAATGCTACAGCAGCAGCTTACTCTTAACACAGCTGAGTCCACACAGGTTCTTCAGTTGCTTCCTATTGTCCTTATAATCACCAAGGCAAATTTACTAACTCAGATGTAAGGGGATAGCAACTCACTTGAGAATTATGATCCTTTGGTGGTGATTATGTACTCTCTGTATTTGCTTCCTGGAGCAGTCTCTAGCAGGTGTATGAGACACACTCTTCCCCAGGCTGGATGGCTCAGTAGTGGTTGAGCTGCCTTGATCAACCAGACTGAAGCTGTGAACTGACTGTGTGCAAGAACCACCTAATGCAGCTGCCTGATGCAACCCTGTATTGTATTATTATAATGCAACATTGCAACTCCTCTGACAAATCCTTGACACGTTGCACGGTCTATACCACCAACGAGAACAACAGTTACTGAGTCATTCTATATCATCCCCTGCCTATTTAACGCAGGGACAGGTGAACTTTCTGTTGGAGTGTTTCTCCATTTATCCAGTGATTCCTAGACCACAACCTCACTGAGGTAAAAAGTAATACTTAATGGAAGCCAATGACTCCTAGTGTCAGCCAGAGTGACTTACAGCAGTTGACAGCCAGGTCAATGTGTATGATATATGTCAAGGAGTAGCATATAAACACTATAGATATATAT